>JAQZBX010001322.1:6423-84969 GCA_029593785.1 Cabassous unicinctus
AAAAAAAAAAAAAAGAAGATGAGCACACAACCAACAGACACAGAGAGGAGAGAGCGAGTGCAAACAATAGGAGGGGAGGGGATAAATGAGTAAAATAAATCTTTAAAAAAATAGAAGATTCCCATATACCCCACCCCCAACCCTCTCACGTTTTCCCCATTAGTAACATCTTACTTAAGTGTGGTACATTTGTTACAGTTGATTAACAAATATTGAAGTATTGCTACTAACCATGGTCTACAGTTTACATTATGGTTTACACTTTGCACCATACAATTTAATAGGTTTTGACAAAATGTATAATGGCCTGTATATGTCATTGCAATATCATGCAGAACAATTCCAATGTCCCAAAAATGCCCCATATTACACCTAACTATCTTTATATCAATGTTACAAGTTCTTCCCTTACTAAAATAATAATAATGTCTACTTTAGTCCATAGCTGCATTGTCCCCTTATGTTTGTTCATTCCTCAGTCTTGGGGATATTGGGATGGTGATGCCCACTCAGCTTCTGATTGAGAGGGGGCTTAGATCCTGTGGGGCAGATGGATGGAAATGTCTTGCTTGCTGTGTTAGTCAGCCAAAGGAGTGCTGATGCAAAATACCAGAAATCTGCTGGCTTTTATAAAGGGTATTTATTTGGGGTAGAAGCTTACAGTTACCAGGCCATAAAGCCATAAAGCATAAGTTACTTCCCTCACCAAAGTCTGTTGCCACGTGTTGGAGGAAGATGGCTGCCAATGTCTGTGAGGATTCAGGCTTCCTCTTCCTCTTAAGGCTCCATGGTCCCGGCTTCTTCCAGTATCAGCTGTAGGCTGGGATAAGTCTTGCCTCTCTCCCAGGGCTCATTTCTCTCCAGGCTCAGCTGCTCAGCTCTCTCTATAAGGTCAGCTGTAAACTATCAGGTAAACAACTCATGTCTCTTCCTGGGGCCTCTGCCATGTCTAATGGAGCCTTGTCTCTTTCCTCACTTATCTGCTTCTCTGTGTATTTACTTCCCTGGGCTCCAGCATCCAAAACTCCAACTAGCTCCTCTGCTGTTTACTTTTCTCTGTAAGTCCCCACCCACCAAGGGGGCGGGGACTCAACTTCCCACTGCCGGGGCCCAATCAAAGCCCTAATCACAACTCAATCAAGTAAAAGTGAAACCTCTGAATCCAATACAATCTAATATGCCCAGAGGAACAGACCAGTTTACAAACATAATCTAATATTTATTTTTGGAATTCATAAACAATACCAAACTGCTACACTTGCAGATGTAGATATTCTATTTTATTTATTTATTTATTTATTTTTTTGGTACGGGCATTGTCCATCATAATCATTTTGTTAGTTGTCCTGGGCAAGTCCAATGAACTGGAGAGTAGGTGCTTGCTGCAACTCTGCTGAGACTCGGGGCTCAACTGGCATATGAACTCACCAAAGATTTAAGTCTCTGGGACATATATTTAAAGGTTATAATGCTAATTATAGGTTCAATAAAAGGGCCAGAAGAACCATGTGTAGGGAAATTTTAAATGCGTCTAAATCTGTTATCCTGGAGAGAGAGATTATCATATATTCCAAGGTAAGACCCACCGATGGGGTGCCGATTTCCTAGGGTTGTCTGTCCTGCCTATAATGTCCACATGTCTCTAGAGCCCTCAGGAGCACCCTTGCTTGAGGCATTGTTTACTATGGTAGTCAGTGAGATCCTCCTGAGACATGCATAAGCATAACTTCTGGAATGACCTCCCAACTCACTTTGAAATCTCTTAGCCATAAAAACTCATTTGTATTTAATATTTCCCCCTTTTGATCAAGGTCTTTTTCCAGATGCATTGCTAGCTGGCACTTGGTATTAATCCCTCAGTGCCAGGGAGGCCCATCCCCAGGAGTCATGTCCCATGCTGGGGAAGGAGATTCTTAATGAGTTTTGGCTGGTTGGGTGGTGCCTCAGATAACTGCTGGCAGACATCCTGCATGATCTGGGTTGCATGTAGGACCATCTGCCTTAGCCTGTCCCTGAGTATTGCTTATAAAGCCCACCCTGCAAATGAGAGGCCAAAACGGTGAGCCATTCTTCTTATCTTAAAGAACAAGCACAAAACTGGACATCAAGCAGTTAACGCTGAGAAAGGAAGAAAGGGGAAGACAATGGAGGAATGGTCTTCATTTCCAGGGGCATCTGCTTCCAAAAAAGAAACACTTGGAAGTTTTTTGAGGGCTTGTGAGAGGGACTTTAAAATGCAGCGTGTGAAGTGAGGTTATTTAAATTCTGATCTAACTGTGTGGCCTATCTTCATGCCTGCATTAAGATTGTTCAGGCTTTGACCATCCACCCCCGTAATTTTGTTTGGATTAGCCAAGGGCTCCACTTGTGTGGTACGTTTTGATTTTGTCTGACAGTGTTCCCATCCCATCCTCCCTCAAGTAGGTCTGGGGAAAAAATGCACTTCTCAGCTGAGTAGTCACAATCTTTGCTTTTTTATGCTTCCAAGGAAACAACAGGAAATGGATTTGCTTTGCCATATTTAGGATGGATTGAAGAGCAGATGCAAAGAGAACTTTCCTCAAGTTACATTTTACACAGAAAACTCACAACAGACACAAAGAAAGAAATGATCTCAGAATCCAATCCCAGGATGCTTAGAGCATATGGTTAAAGCTTTTCATTTGATAGATGAGGGATCTGATTCCTGGTGAGGGAATATGTTTTACTCAAAGCCACACAGTGAACTACTGATGGCTAAAGAACTAGAACTAGAATTCATGCTTCTTGTCACAATTAGGCATGAGATGAAAAGAAGTTAAGCTAAAATGTGTTTTATGGAATCAAGGTTGCATGCTTTCATTTTTAACTCTATGGCCCCAATGCAATGGCCAAAAATAATATTTCTCAGTTCTTGTCCACCTGGATCCCAGTGTATATGTTGGCGAGTGGGTGGAGGGGCAATGTGGAAAATGTAAGCTAAAGGAATTATCACTGAAGGAGCTTTATAGGTCCTATAAAGAGAAGAGCTGTAAAGGAAAGATCAACCAGTTCTAGGTTTCCAAGACCCTCGTGGGAAGTTCTTCTCTGCAGCCTGGGGATTTCCTTATTTTTACTGGCTTTAACTCCTCTTTAAGAGGAAGGAGGAGACCTAGCAGAGAACTATTACACACCAGGTTGTACCTTATATTGTTTACATTGGTAGGGGAGCAATAAAACACAGTCCCCACAACAGAGTGATGGAAACTACTATGAGATGAACCAAATTATTCTCTTTACTCAAGACCAGGCATGTGCTTCAGTCTTCTTGTAAGGAAACACGATTCCCTAGCAATGGACTATTGAAAGACACACTTGCAACTGTTTACCAATTAACATACCTCACCTGCAAGTTTTTATGAATTGAAAGACCACACCTGCAAGCTTTAACCAATTTCATTACCAGAGTCAACTCTATTACGAGGTCCACTTCAGCCCCACTTACTGGCAGGAATGGAAATGCTGGGAATTAAGTAGATTTTCCAAGTAGAATGAAGATCCAAAGTGCCAGGGAGGACCAAGTACAGGTCAAGATAGTCCCTAGATTGTACAATGGGAGTTTCATAATTCCCCCTCACACTCCAAGTTTTGCTGGATTACTCTGGTAAACAGCAACACCCATATCAACCACCACTTCAATTTATTTGAGTGCCTTTCTACCTGCTTAGAGATGTCCATGTGCTAGGCATTTTGTGAGTATTATATTTGATCCAAAAAACAATTTTGAAATGTAAGTATATCATTAATGGATATTCTATGGAAAAAGACAACGGAGGCTCAAAGAGGTAAAATACTTCGCCCAAGGTCACATGACTGAGTGACTTCATAGCACTGTAGTTAAAACATGGACTCTGGAAACAGATTAGCTGGAGACTTGGGCCTGTCCATGGCTTCCATCTCAACACAGTTTGTAGCAGCTCGATTCAGCTGTGTGACCTTGGCACGCTCCATGGTTCACAGACTTGGTTTCTGCAGCTGTACAACTGCAATCGTAGACCCTAACGTGCAGGGATTTTGTACACATGGGCTATCCATCTCTCATGTACTAGGCCCTCAGTACAAGTGTGTACCCTTTCCCTTGCAACATGGGTCTTTCTTTCAAGATAACCCATTTTATACACTGAAGATAGTCGCTGCCTTGTCCATCTGAAGAGTGATTAGGCACCTGATACTGACCTAAGACACGGGGGACCCACCCCACCCCCTCACCACACTGCCTCCTTTTCTTGCTCCAGATTTGCTTCCCTTTCAGAAAAAAAAAAATTCTTTCTTCAAAATTCAGAAGGCCAAAGGGTCTTCCAATGGAAGCCAATCCCTTTATACTTTGCCAGAGAACTTTCCCACAAAGAGGAAATTCTACAAATACTCAGATGACATCACCAAGAAAAGGCCCTTGTTCCCCCAGGGCCCAGCCTCCCTGGAAGATGACAAGGGTTAGGTGTAGGGAAAGCCCAGGCCACTTGTCGGATTTGGCAAGCAGTGGCCAACAGCTGGTCCTGCTGGTTAATTAGCCCTGCACTCTGCCTCCCGGTTCAGCCTCCCCTGGCAAAGGCAGAGGCGGCACCTCTGGCCCGCTTTCCTCTTTCTATTAACAAAGGCCTGTGCCATCGTATTGCCTTGGCCCAGAGCCAGGCCTGAGTGCCGTTTGCCTGCCTGTGTGTTGCCATAGCAATGGTGATGCGCCTTTTGCCAAGGCAGCAGCTGGTGGATGGGTAGCCGATTACCTGCCAAACAGATTTACTAGCTCCAAAGTACTGACCTTTTTCTGATAAGTAGAAGAGGAGAGGGAGGTTTGAGACTCAGGAATCAAGTGGAGGGGTCTCTGCACCTTCTACCCCATTCCTCTTATTTTAATTTTGGAACAAAAGATGATTATCCTCCATCATTTGTCCAGATATCCATCTGCTAACACACAGACCCAACCGCATGCCTTTTTTCGGAGAGGCAGTAAACAACTTAGTCTTTGTCTTTGCTGTAAGACCTCTAGAATGCTGAGGCAGGACACAGTGCCTTCCTTGCTGCAGAGCAGGGCTTTGGGGGGAGGAAAGAGATTCAGGCAGTGGAAAGAATTTCCGGAAGGATAAGCAGGAGTGCCACTGTGATAGAATCATGACAGCTTAGTGGGAAAAGTAGGGTGGTGATGGTTCTCAGCTAGGAAGAGATCCCCCAGGAATTCTGGATCCCTGAATTTTAGGATGGCTTTTTTCATCTTCAGTTCAGAAAGCAACTATTAAACACCAACTATAAGGAAACTTAGTTTTTTCCTGCATCTCAAGCATCAGCCTCTCACCACCTTCTGTGGATAACCAATGCCAGTTACCAGGATGAGTAAAAATTTCAAAAGGCAGACAAGGGGAGGTAAGAAAGGCATTCCAGGCAGGGAAGGGGTGCGCCCAGGGGCAGAGGCAGGGCTAAAGGGAGGATTGGTGAGTACATGTATAGCTTGCACACGGTGCTTTGAATAGGAAAGAGCAGAGAAGAGAGAGTAAGTCCTTGAGGGTAAGGCTATGTCTTATCCATCGTTGTATTCTCAGGACCCAGCACAGAACCTGGCACTGTAGAAGTATCTGATCCATTTTCACTCATTGAAGAAACAAATCCACAAAGAAATGAATGAGGGCTCTTTAGGCAGGGGGAGGGGAGGGGTTCAGAGGTCATCAGAAGACCAAGGGAAAACCAGGATTGTGCTATAATGAACTGCGCAGCAGCCTAATGCAGCTACTGCATGACTCCTTCCCAGCTGGATAATGAAATGAAAGCCAGCATGCACCCGTGGTCTTCTAAGAATAACACCTATGAGATAGCAGTGTTTGAAATAAGCCTGTCTCTGGAAAGGTTCCTGAGCCTTGTAATTTTACTTTTATAGTCATGGCCCCAGCATGTTTGACTTTTCAAATCCCCTTACTGAAATCCAAGGGTCTGTTTATAAAAGCCATATCTTAAACTCCTTCCTCTGGGAGGTACAAATGGGATTTGTACTCCTCGGTATGAACTGGTCCCCTGGAGCGACATTACGTTCTGCTCCTTGTAGGGCGCCTCTGTTTGGTGGAATGGGAAGAGAAAGCAAACAGCATAATACAGAGTTGGTCAAAAATATCTCGAGGGACTCAAAGCCCTCTAACAATAAATATAACAATAACAACAATAATAACAGCCCAAAGCAGCTGTCATCCAAGGGGCAAGTTCAACTACAGACTTAGAAGGAGAAACCGGAATAGTGCCAGGGAAGCACTAGAACATTTTAAGTGCAACATTCTAGGCAGTAGACAGTAGCCAGGGACATTGGAAACAGGTTGGAAAGCAAAGAAACAGGTTGTCATAGAAAGTAGCATTTAAGAACTATTTCAGAATCCAGGACAAGTTACCAGGAGGTCAAGCTTATTGGATTCCAGTGTGGTCTGGTTAAGATATTTAGGACCAGACCAGAGCCCTGACACCACAAACATATTATGGCAGCTTTATAATGTGTCACCTTGGCTAGGTTGAACTAGACTTCCCAGAATCCCCTCCCCGGATGTTTCTGGTTAGTGTGGACCACAACAAAGATTCTGGTGCAAGATTCAGAGGGTGACAGCTCCATTTTGTAGATTACACCCAATGTTGCTTGTTCACTGGCTTACCTTATCAGTGTGGAGCAATAATTGGACTGGTGACTATGCCACTTTGCCCCAGTTTCTCCAGCACCCCTGATTCCTGGGCCAAGTGTGTATGTGGTGCTCTGTGGGGAAGGCACCAGCATCTTCTGCAGGATACCCACAGCATCACGGCCAGAGGCAGTGAGGACTGAACCAGGTTTTAGTCCATCCCTGTGACTTCCAGCTCATGCTTAACGCCTTCCAACTTGCCCTTGCTCTTCTCCACTTTAAGTCCATCTTTCCCTGCTGCCTGCCCTGTGGACTTCAAAGTCCAGTATCAGATACAAAGATAACAGCCTTCAGAGACTGCTCAGCCAGCCCCATGATTAGGCAAGATCAAATCCCTGTAACAAATCCCTTATTACATACATATTTATACTTCCTTGTGGTTCTGCTTCTTTCACTAAGCCCTGAATGATACACACATCTTCAACAGAGTGGAAAGAGTACAAAGTTTGGAATGAGAGAGGTAGATCTGAGTTCAAATCCCACCCCGCCCCTTCCTTGCTTTTAACCTTGCATGTGCATTCTGACCTTCGGTGAGCCTCAGGTTTCTCGCCTGTAACTAGTAAATGCATATCTCATAGGGTTTTTGTAAGGATTGAGTGAAATAAAAATGCAAAGCACCTAGCTCATAGTAGGTGGTCAATTATGATAGAGAGCAAAGCCGTTTTTTCCTTATTGACTTGGAGTGGCTGCTCTTTTCTCCAGTCCACCCAGAGCAGCTGTATTGAGCAAATGGAGCCTGATACGAGTTCCATGGTTAATTGGCAAGTGTGGTTACAGCTGCCCACTTCCAGAAAGTGAGGGAAACAGGACTGGTTTGACTCAGGCCACGCTTGCTTCCTCTGGAGTGAATCACTGCAGGCGACTTCCTCTTTGCTGCAGGGGGGATAAATGCCTCACCCAGAGCACATGTAGCATTTTTCCTATTTCCAATGATTTCCACATGGCCCTCTGGCTGCCTTGTCCCTTCTTGCCTCTCTTAGTTACGGCAAGGCTGGGGACCAGAGTACCTGAAAAAAGCATCAAGACCTTGTGAGACAGCTTCATGATTCTCTGACTCGCCCCTGAGTCCAGCAGTGTCTTCTCAGCATTCAGGCAACAAAGGACACCAGCACTTGTCCCACAGATACCTTCCTTTCACTTAGTGATGGGCTTTGTCAGAGCTGCAGTCCTGATGATAAATCTTTTGGTCAAAAAGCTCTCTTATGTTTACTTAACAATGTAGGAGGCACAATGGATGGGTCTAAAGAATTGTGAGTATTCTTCATCCTTAGTGGGTTGATTCACAATAGAGAAATAGAAAGTAGTAGAAAAAGCATTGGGCTGAGAGTGAGAAGAGAAGATATTCCACCCCTTATTCTGTTATCTATGGCCAAGGGAATTGTGGAAAGCTACTGAATTCCTCTGGCCCTAAGTTTTCCATTCTGTAACCCCATTTATGTGGTCAGTTCTGAACTCTAAATATTTACATGTTGTAGCCTAAGTTGATAGAAAGGGGACTAGACTATCAAGCAATAGATACTCTTGAGCATTTACTATGTGCTGGGCACTTTTTCAAGATTCTGCAGAAAAAAACATAAAGGAAAGACATGATTCCTAATGTCAGGGAACATGTCATTTAATGGGAAAGCTAAAGATTAAGCAACTAAAAAGTTATTACAGGGAAGTGGATGTGGCTCAACCAGTTGGGCACCCACCTACCACACAGGAGGTCCCAGGTTTGGGTTCTGTTGCCTCCTAAAGAAGACGAGCAGACGCCGCACCAGCAGCAATGAGCTAGATGCCGACCTGCCACAACGAGCAGATGTCACAAGCCAGCAGATGCCGCAGCCCGTGGGGAGCAGATGTGGCTCACGCCATTGGGCACTCGCCTCCCATGTGGGAGGTCCTGGGTTCGGTTCCTGGTGCTCCTAGAGTAGGTAAGCAAACAATGAACAGGCAGATGAGGGAACCATCTGGGGGAGAGGGGATAAAATAAATAAAAAAGGAAATAAATCTTTTTTTAAAAAAGTTATTGCATAGCATCAAGGCAGTAATAGAGAAAGTGTCAAAGGCAGAACTGATTAGTTGCCATAGGACTGGTACACAAAATTCATGCCAAAGGAGTCAAAGAGATTGAAAGAAAGAGAAAGTGAGGGGCCTATGAATTGGCTCAGTCTACAAGCTAAGGAGGGGTGTTTTTCCTTGCTAGGGTGCAGGATTTGGTTTGTGAGGAAAAAAAGAGAACCAGGCAAGATAACTAGATTCTCTGCTTCAAACCAGACAGTGGATCATGGGCAAGACTCTAATTATTTCGAAGTTTCAGTTTTCTTCTCTGCCATGTGGGGTTATCCAGACAATCTATCTTAGAGGGGGTCAGTCTGAGTGTCTAATTAGGTGATACTCCTTACTGCTTTGAGCAGCACTGTAAAGATGAAAGTCACTGTTTATCAGCCAATTGAATATTTTAATCACCAGGGATGGGTACACCACAGACTTTGGAGAGCAGAGAACAAGGAACCAAAGTAAGCATGAACTATAGTGTTCTCCCTAAAAATGTTGACAGTCCTGTTGGAAAGGCATGATTTACAGTTAGAGAACTATTTCAACAATAGAAGTTGGAATAGTGTTATGTATACCTCTTGTGCATATAGTGAACTAAGGTAAAATGAAGTTAGGTAATCTGGCTTGAATAGCCAAGCCAACATAGAATTAGAGCATTTCAGCTCAAATTCCTACCCTGGAGGAGTGCAACATTGAAAATTTATGCAAGGAGAGGAAAATGTGTGAAAAATGTCACCACAATCTCTTTTCTCACAAAGCCAAGCACTTAGTGGTGTTTTCGCAAGTTTGCGAAATGACAAAAAAGACTTCTCAGGCTGTTGGGAACAGATTGTCCCTTTGGCCTGGGTAGAAGCGGGGGGTGAAGAGCTGACTGCTGAGTAAGAAACATGTCTGAAGCACAGACATATTTTCATTTCAACTTCAGCGGTTTGAATAGGATGACGGAGGCTTTTTATGGAATAATTGTTTTGGCCCTATAAATCTGCAAATCTGTTTTCAATCAAGTGGGATCGTTGTCTCCTGCTGTGCAATATTTGAAAAGGAAAAATTGACCAACTAGGTCTAGATGTGGGTACCGGCATCCTCCTATTCATGAAGGAGTCTTAGTAAATTGCTTTGTTGGGCTAGAACTATGACTTATCCAAAGGCAATTGACATGCGTCTATGTACTGTCAGGGAAAATGACCTTCTACATTTTAGAGCAGAAAAAGGATCTACAAGTTTTACTCATGTCCTGGTTACCGAGCATCAGTAATATTAGCATGATCACCCTTAATTTTGGAAATCGTTTCAGATTACAAAGAGCTTTCAGGTTCATTAAACTAATGACTCTGTTTTTTGTTTCTTACATCATTTAACTCTACCTGGAAATATTTTCCAGGACTAACTTTCCCACAGGATCACTGCTGAGGGTAGGGGTAGGTCTTGTTCAGCCTGGTTTCTTCACCTATGCCCAGTGCTTCTTTTGCAAACAGTAAGCATGTAGTAATATGTTTTCCAAAGTGAGTTTGAGTCCTCCAAAGAACACAGTTATTTCTCTGTTGAACAGGACCATTCTGTGGAAGGGACAAGATGCTGTGTCTTTCCTAAAAATTATTTCCCAACAATAGAATGAATACACACACAAACATTATATGCACATGTTTTTTTCAAATTGTTTTGAAGTTTCACCTCTATTATTTAGGTCTTCAAATATTTAAATCTTCTGGAATATGTTTTTATGTGACATGAGTTTGAGATTTATTTGTTTCAAGTATGGAATGCCCATTGTCACCACTCCAGTTTTAAAAAGCCCATTTGCCCCATTAATTTGTAAGGCCACCTTAACAATTCCGTTGTATGCATGGGGTCTACCTCTGAGTTGTGTATTCAGTTCCCTTGACCTTTTTACTCTTTCAGTATCAGTCCTATGCTGTTTTAATCATTGTGGCCTGAAAATAAGTCTTGATACCTTACTAGAGCAAGTAAAACATCCTTGTTCTTTTGAAGAATTTTCTTAGTTATTCTTAGACAACAATTGTTCCATATGAATTTCAGTAACATTTTGCTAAGATCCGTGAAAAATCCTACTGGAAAATTGATTACAATGTATTGAATGTGTGGGTATATATATATAGGGGAAGAGTTGATATTGCATTACTTGCTCCTCAACCCCACATGATTGTACTTTCCCTAATCTGACCTAAATTCTCACTCCTTGATTCTCCAAATCTTTTCCACAATGCCCTCCAGAACTCATAGACTGCCATCAGGAAATCCTTTCTAAAGTGTAGTGCTTCCTGTAAGGCTCTATCGAGTGCGGACTATTTTACTTTCTGCATTTTGGTGAGTCTCTAGGTGGGGTAGATGTCCTTTCTCCTCTTTATTGGAACTTCCAAATCATTCATCCTCCTTTCTCTTTCCTTTGAAAATGATACTATCAGACCATATCCTGCTAGTTCATACCTCAAATGAAGACCTCTTGGGCCCTTGCCCCTCATTACAGAATATTTTAGCACCTGTTTCACTGTCTTTCCACTGCTACTTTTGTCATCCTTGTTGGTGATTTTCATATTCATGTAGATCGATCTATCCAATCTTCTGTCCTCTTTTCATGAGCCCATTCTCCTCATTACTTCAATTTACCAATCCCATGGTCATAGCTTAGACGTGATCATTACCAATGATTCCCCTCCCTCAAATAAATGTATCTCAGCTTCAACCAATACCTTCTATCTTTTTGGATTTCTCTCTCTAGTATCCCCTTCCTCAAAAGGCTCTCACCTCACTGGGAACTCTACTTCATGATGGTAGGTGGAGTCCTGCTTATCACTCTTTACCTGCCATCAGTTTCTTCCTGGCCTCACATCCCTCTAGAACCCACCTCCCTGCTCTGTCATAATCACACTCTTGCCTCTCTCTTTTCCCAGAATACTTGTATTAGCTTTCTATTGCTGCTGTAACAAATTATCACAAATTTCATGGTTTAAAATAACACAAATTTATTAGCCTTGAGTTCTGTAGGTCAGAAGTGAACAAATGGTTCTCACTGGGCTAATATCGTGGTGGCAGCAGAGCTGTGCTTTTTTTGGAGAATACAGGGGAGAACCCATTTCCTTGCATTTTCCAGCTCCTATAGTCTGCCTGCATTCCTGTACTCATAGCCTCATTCCATCTTCAAAGCCACCGTTGACCAGTTGAATCTTTCTCACATCACATCACTCTGACACCGACATTCTTCTGCCTCCTTCTTCCACGCTTAATGATCCTTGTGACTACAATGAACCTACCTGGATAATCCAGCATAATCTCCCCATGTCAAGGTCATCTGATTAGCAAATTAATTCCATCTTCAACCATGACTCTCCCTTGACATGGAACCTAACTCAGTCACAGTTTCCTGGGATTAGGGCATGGACAGCTTAATGGATCCATTATTCTGCCTGCCACAGCACTCAAATGGTAAAATCCCACCTTGGTGAAGTTAACCTCTTTCTACTCTGAGCCTATATCTGGGAGTTGAGCACTACAGAACATATTCCTATTCATGACGAGAAACCTCAGGTGTTTCACTACCATTTTAATTTAATTCTAATGTCACTATTTCACACATCCTCCATTCTCCCAACATCCATCCCAACTCCTTCCTCTTTATTTTGTCCTTGTTTTTGTGACTGAGAAAATGAAAGCAATTACAAGAGAATTTCCAAATCTTGCTGCCAATATGTTCCCCATTTTAGCTCTAAATATGCTGTTTTTAGATGAAAATGGATGAGCTGTCCTTCCTACAATCGAGGCCGACTCCTGGATTTGTAAACTGGATTTTATGTCCTCTTGCCTACACACCTTTGTGAATTAATTTATCCCTCTCTTTCTTGCATCATTCATTTTCCCCTCTCTTGTGGATCATTCCCATTAGAATACAAACATGAAGTAATATCTCCCAATTAAAACAAACATTCTTCTCAAACTATTGCTCATTTTCTTTGCTCCTCTTTAGAGCCAAACTCCTCACAATACGTGAATATACTTCTCCTCCTCCTATTTTCTTTTGCACTCACTTCTATAGGATTCGCAGGGCCCTGACTCTGTTCAGTTCATTTTTATGACTTCCGTTTCCCCAGATTCAACAGCCAGTTCTCAGCCCTCATCTTCTTCACTCTTTCTGCAACAATTTACACTGGGCTTCCAGGCTGCTGCATCTCCAGGTTTTCCTTCTACCTCAGCGTCTACTCCTTCTCAGTTTCCTTTACTAGACCCTTCTCATTTTCTAAACCTTTAAGCAATGAAGGGCTCCAAGGCTCAGTTTTCAAACCTCCTCCCTGTTCATGTACATTATTTTCAAAGACAATCTATAAGTTGATAACTTCTGAATTTATTCCTCTATCTTTCATCTTTCCTTAAATTCCACACTCAAATATTTAACTTCCAACTTGACATTGCCACTTGGATGCCTATCAAGGATGAAATATTAATTTGGTCAAAACCAAACTTTTAATCTATATCCCCATACTGAAAAGGGCCACTCAGGTATTATTTTCCAACTCATCATCAAATAGTTAACCTGTTGGCTCCATTTTTTTACTGTAATCCAAGACTGACCTTTTCTCGTCATCTTCTGTGCTACCACCCTAGTCCGTTCCACAACCTATCATCTTTTGCCTGAACTAACAAAACAGCATGTCTAATTGGTCTCTCTTTTTCATTCTTATCTGCCAATACAAAACAGACCAAGTAATCCATTTAAAATTTGAATCTGTTTATGTCACTTTTCTCAATCAAAACCTTCTCTTGGCTTCCCATCATGCTTAGAATAAAACCTATATCCTTACCATGGACTACAAGGTCCTTCATGATTTAGTCAACTTCATTTCTTTCTATCTCTTCCCTTGTTCACTCTATCCAGTGGTACTGGTCTCCTTGCTCTTCCTTCAACATGTCCTACAAACTTCAGCCTCCAGGACTTTGCTCATGGGTTTCCTGTGCTGGGGCCAGTCTTCACCCACATGTTCTCATAGCTTGCCCTTTCACCCTATTTAAGTCTTTACTTAGCAGCAGTTCTTTAAAGACTTTTCCTGACATCTGTGTCTGAATTACATGCCCTTGTATCTTGTCACTTACTCTGCTTTATTTTTCTTCAAGATCCTTTTTACTATCTGACATATTATATGTTTGCCAGATATTTTTTAAATTCCCCATTAAAATGTAAGTTACATGTGAATAAAGACTTTGACTTTTTTTGTTTACCACTGTATCCTCAGAGCCTAGAGAAGTGACTAATAGCACAGGAGATTCTCTTTAGTTACTTGTCAAATGCAGTGACTAAATTAACGAACTTTTCCATTTATATATGGTACAGATCTTCACTTCTCTTCATTTCTGAATTTGAACAAAGTTCTGAAACCTACAGAGTTTCCAACCTTAGAGTGTCTAGACCAGAGGTTCACAACCATGGGTCCGTGGAAAGATTTCTCAGGGCCTGTGAGATTGAATTCATTTTGAATAATCCTAAAATTTAGTTTAAAGTCATGCTGATGTTGAGTGTCATAAAACTATCTGCTGCTACATTCTGAGAAGGGGTCCATGGTTTTCACCTCACTGACAAAGGGGTCTGTGGAACAAAAAAAGGTTAAGAACCCCTGGTCTAGACCCAAGGTACCTTCTGATTGTGAGTGAAACAATGAGTAGGAAAGAGACAGTGAGGGGAGAGAAAGAGTATATGGATGAAGGGGGAGGGAGGGAGGGAGGCAGGGGAAGAGAGACAGAGAGAGAGAGACAGAGAGAGAGAGAGAGACTCTACCTCCCACAGCTCATCAGCTGGTCTGTTCTGCATTCAGTACTCTTCCATTTGAGAACATATGAATTTTCTGGAATAGCCATACTTCACCCCAAACCCAAACCAATTAAGTGAAGATTCTGGGGATAGGAACAGGCATCATTTATATTTTAAACTTCCCCAGGTGATCCAATATTAAGAACTATTCTTCTAAATATTGAAAGAGAGGGTGAAGTTATAAATAGTGTGTTCATGACTTGCCTCCTCTCAAGCAATGACCTCCCCAACCACCACTATTCTTTTATATAATCTTGCTTGTAGTTCTCTGACTGCACCAACCTCTCATTACTATAGGCTTTGTTATTCCCTTAGGGAACTCCTGCCTCTCCCTCTTTACCCCAATCTTAGTTCTTCTTCTAGACCCTGTTCAGACTCCTCAGAACTTCCCAGAGCTTCTTCACAGCGTGTAAGAGACCTTCCTATTCTGCTCCCCACACTCACTCCTTAACTCCACCATAGTGTTGGCCGAACGATTTTAATTACCTGTTTATTTTCTGTTTATCTCGTCAGGTTGAATGCTCTCTGAGGTCAGGAACCACATTGTATTGATCTATGACTCCCTAGGTCTTAGAAGAGTGCTCTTCTTGGCGCATACTGAGCCTCCAGTGAGTGCTGAAGAAGTGAAGTGAAAGCATGAGAACACTTGGAGCAAGGGCAGAGCAGCACGGCTGCACCTTTGAGGTGGAGCACAGCCTGGCTTGTCACAGTCAGTGTGGAATAAGCTGTGATCACCAGTGCACACTCTCAGAGCTTCGTGGCACCACTGTGAGCATGGAGCATATGGGACTTGGCACGAGAGAGAAACAGTCGAGGGTGGAAAATTGTCAGGAATATGTCTGTGACACTGTGTGGCCAGATTTCTCCAGCTTAACCTCCTCTGGGTCTTACTCCCCTTAAGATCTCCATACATGGAAAATTAGCTGTAAATTATGCCCCAAAAAGCCATCAGCGACTGTCTTAGAATTCAGTCAAATAAAAGACAGATTCACAAAGCAGCAGAGACATTCCCATTAGCCTTCCTTGGTCAAACAGTTTACAAATATTCCATTATTTTCCTATTGTTAGATAGTCACATGAATAGAATTTTTTTAGTTGGCTGTTTAATGAACTGTACTTTCCACAGTGTGACCCCATCATACTCCGCTAATAGTCTGGCTCTCTTTATTAATCTGTGAGGTAAAAATAGTTCATGTATTGTAACAGATAGCTCTCTGGACAAGATAGATACCAACTAACAATATAGCAAACATTCTGCAGGCAAATGTGGACAGAAAAGGAGAGCAGTTCATCCCTGGCTCCCCAAATGTACAACGCTACTCACTGAGCTCAAACCACACTATCAATGTTACTGTAAAGTTAAATCACATTTGGTCATGCCTATTTTAGAACAAAAATGACAATAGGAGAGGCTGATCAATAATGATATCAAAATGATAGTAACCGCAATAGCTGTGGAGTAGCTTCTCTTTTGAACTGACTTTTCTAGAATATACAAGGCATCCTAATTTCTTGAAGAATGAGTTAGGAGAATTCCAAGATATAGGATCAGTGCAGCCTTTTTATATTACTGAAGGAGATGTTTAGTAGAAAGAAGGAAATTCTACATGAGGACAATGGACTTTACAGGGGTGGAGCGTTGGATGCAAAGAGCAAAATGGTATCCTGGTAAGACAGTGGTTCTGAAACTGGGCAATTTTACTCTCAGAGACCTTTTGGGAGTGTCTGGAGCATTTTTGGTTGTCACAACTGGATGTGGGGGAAATATGCTGATGTCATCAATTAGGTGCAGGCAAGGGATGCCACTAAATATCCTATAATGTACAGAACAGGTCCTCCATAACAAGGAATATTATCCAACCCAAAATGCCAATAGAGCTGAGGTCGAGACCCGTCTGATAAGTCAAACTCAGTGGAAATCCTGGTTCCAACACTTAATAACTGTGCAACTTTGGACAGCTTTCCTTGCCTACCTGTGTCTCAGTTTCCTCATGTGTAAAATGAAGAGCATAATAATGTATACCCTGTAGAGTTTACAGCAGGATTAAATAAGACCATTTCTGGAAAATTTTTCTCATGTTACCTTACTTACACATAGCAGCTTGACTGTGACTCCTAGAATATTATAGCTGGATTTAGAGGCTATCTAATCCCATCTCCTACCTCATAAAGGAATTTCTTCATCTATAGAAACCCTTGCTTTTTCCCTTGTTCTCTGATTCCCCTTAAAATCAAAGACCACTGTAAATCACTCTGTTATAGACCACTCTCTTATATTATGCCCAAGCTGTCTCCCTGAAATTTAAACTTATGTGTTTTTGAGTTTTCCTCAGGAACAATATAACACAAATCTCATTACTCTCTCACATGGTAGTCTCACAAATGTAAGCATTTTACATGACCCCAGTCAAGAGAGTAATGTTTTCTGGGCCTCATCTGTGATATGGGGATAAAAATACTTACGTGTGAGTTTTGTGTTGCAGCATCATGAGATTGCAGTGTCTCACATAATACTTCACAATTTGGAGGCCTAGAAGTGTTTCTGCTATTTCCCCCTTTTCAAATCCAAATTCAGTGTTAAGTCAAATACTGGATAGGATCAGGCAGGTTTCTAAGAATTACTGAAGCACACACCCCATCCAGGCTGTTTCTCTCTTTTCAAAAGAGGTGCCCCTGAAAAAAGCCAAGTCCACAAGATCTGGTAATAATTCAGCTGGCTCTCCTTTTATCAGCCTCCTCTGCCCTCCTATTCTTTCCTGCCTCAGCTAGTGGCGTTTCATCCATCCCAGTGCCTAGGCCAAAAGCCCGCCTTCCAGCCTCGACTCCTCCCTCTCCTTCAGCCCCCATGTATTGGTCCCCTTAATTTCAGCTTCTTAATGTGTCTTGAATCCAACTATTCACCTTCACCTATTAAGCCACTCCCTTATTGCACATCACCATTATTTATCCCCAGGTTTATTTCAAAAGTAACCAACTAGTCTCCTGAATTGTTGTATGCTTTTTAACCCCTCTTTTAATAGGGATTTGTAATTATTTATTAGCTATATCTATGCATAATGCAAAAGGCTTCACTTTTTTTATAAGAAAAAGTCTACCTTGTAGCCCTGGAAGTGAATTCTAAGCAATTAAAGAGCCAGCCATACCTAGATCCACAGAAAAGCAGTTAAACATTCAAATCCAGGAAGATAAATGTTCTTTTAAGTGTCCAGGCCCTCAGGAATTATTTCTTTCACTGTTCCTGGTCCAATGTGGTTCTGAGAGACCGATCTTTGTTAGGGGCAGGATTTGTGGGTGTGAATGCATTCCCATTGTGTCCTTTGTACCTCCCATGAAGTGGGAAGTAGGCATATTTTTCAATATCTTTTTAACAAGGACAAGCATTCAGGTGCATACTTTCTGCCCTCACCATCCATGATGAAATCAAGACCTACTGTTCTTGGCTAGAGCCAAGAAAAGGAGAATGGAAGTGTCATTAGTTAGCACCTTGCATTTTGTTTTATTGTCCACCAGATTTGATTTCCTTATTGAACTCAGCAAAAGCTTTTCCACCAACTACAAGAATCCAAATCACAAAATCAAAGAATTTTAGACCTAAAAGACCCTAAAACCTAAATGTATTACTATAGAATGACTTAATTGCAAAGCAATCATGTTTTAGCTAGACATACCAGTATTTCTTAATAATTTTGAACAAATATTCCAATCTATTAGATAAGAGCAAATAAAAACTTAAGGCACTATCTGCAACTTGGGTTAAATTATAAAGTTGCAAGGAAAAGTTGGTCCATTCTTTTCAGCAAAGTTCCTCTCTCTGGCATTATTATATTGCTTGACTCATAGACCCTCTGCTTTCAATTTGTTGGTGTTTTCAGGTTCTTAATTAGCATGGACCTAATTTCTATAGCATGGCTTCTTCATAGTCAGCTTCCTGCTTTCCCAGGTTTAATATCCGAGGCACCAAAATGGGGTGTCTGTAAAATCACATAACAAATGGTCAATATATCTTAGAGTGCACATTTGACAAAGCTCCTGTCTTCAATTTAGAGTTCCATTTATCAAGGCATAGTTACACTACTAGTCAAGACAAATGTGAGTGGAAGACATGTCTCCTAATTTTGTTTTCCTGACAGGTCTCTATTAGAAATGCTGTTCTAATATTAATATCCTTTTTTAAAAAATCACTCTTGTTTATGACCGAACACTATAAAGATGTATGCTTAGAATCTCTTTTAGAGACTATTCTACAAATCAAGAAAAACTAGCTATGAATGTTGGAAAATCACATATACTTCTGCTGGTTAGGTATCCAGTGCCATTTTTCATGCCTGGTCTGTCTGTGCCCCATTTTTTATTTCTTTATAATATTTACTGTGGTTTTTTTTTGTTTTGTTTTGTTTTTTGTACTTTTTACATCTGCCACCATCTACCTGTTGCTTGGGTTTTCTTTCCACTCCCTGTAGTTGTGTACCCTAAAAAGGTAAGCATTCCTTTCTTCTCTCTCTCTGATAGGTTGTGTGGCCAATGTTTCAGTGTCCTGGCTGCTGAAGCAGACACTATGCAATGGATTGGCTTAAACAATGGGAATTTATTTGCTCATGATTTTGAGTCCAGGAGAAGTCCAAAATCAAGGTGTCATCAAGGCAATGTTTTCTCTCAAAAGACTGTGACATCCTGGGGCTGGCAATACTTGGTCTTTGACTCTTCTGTCACGTGGCAACAGACATGGCAGCCTCTCCTGGCTTCTCGGTTCCATTGACTTCTGGCTTGTGCCTGTGGCTTTCTCCCTTCTCTTCTGGGTTTCGTTGACATTCACCTTCTGACTGCCCCCTCTTGCTTTCTCTCTATCTTTGTAGTCTTCCCTATAACACCTTCAGTAATAGGATCAAGACCCATCGTGAGTCAGTTGACCACACCCTAACTGAAGTAACCTCATCAAAAAGTACTATTTACAATGGGTTCATAACCACGAGAATGGATTAGGTTTAAGACCATGTTTTTTCTGGGATACATAACTCCAAAACACCACAGCCAGCTATGGAAAAACCAATCACAAATGCCAAAAAATGCATCATTGAATATTCACCAAGTTTTAATAATGAGGATGGTACAAAGTAGTTAACAAGGTACCCTTGAATTTGAAAAATGTAGGATTTAAAATCATATTCCAGTTTTACTGCTTTAGAGGTATCACCTGCATGAATCCTAATGGTCCCTGCTGAAAAATAAGAGCTATGTTACCCTACTTTTAATATGGTTGTGAAGATGGCAGGTAATTCATGTTCTCCACAAGTACTCATTGAGCACCTTCTAGGCATCGGGCACTGTTCTAGACCCTGAGTATACAGTGAAGATGATCCAAGTCCATCGTATAGATCAGATAGGTCTCTGCCCTCATGAAGCTCACATTTTCATGGAGGTGGGGCTGGAGGAGGGGATTAAACATGTAAGTAAATTAAATAACAGAGTAGTGAGTGGTCTAAATGAAGGACATCATATTATCTGAAATAAAGATTAAAGCATTGGGCCCTTTGAAATTTTTTTCATCCAAATTTTGAAATTACTTATTGTAAAATCTTTTTAAGGTATAACAAGTTGATCTCATTTATGTGTCGAATGACTTACCTTAAATTAATGTTGATGATGTGTACATTAGCGTCTCTCCTGAATGGCATAGTAGTCAACCTAGGGAATAAACAGGACAATCCCCGGGTCTGGGAGAAGGCAGGTTTTCCTCTGCTCTAGAGCTCTAAAGAGTGAGATTAAGGGGAATGCACAGATCTAGTCACAGAGAGTGGCTTCATGAAATTAGGTTTGTAGAAATTCAACATCATTATCATATAATATGCATATATAATCCTCCTTTTTCAGAGAAAGAGAACTGAGGCAAACATGGGTGGCAAGGAAAGGAGCGTCCAATATATAAATTACCTGTTTGAAAACTAATTGCCATTCATAGAAACAGAATTCATAGAAGAATTTTTTGTATCATACTTTCCCACCCTCTATTTCATATATTAACATTCTTAAGTACTCACTGGATTCATCAACCCACAATGACGGAATCAGTATAATGTTCCAGAGACTTCACAAAGCTGGAAATATGATAAAGAAGGGATTTCACCGCTGTCCTCAGGAGCCCCGTGTGTAAGGGGCCAGCAGACACTGGGCGAATAAAGACAGTGTGGAACCGTCAGTTCTCCAGTGGGAACAGAATGCTAGTATTCCGAAAGCCTCGGTAATCAACTCTCCAGGGTATGGCGTGTTGATGTTTGTTACATTTGTTTTCTGTTCTGGAAAAGAAACACGTTATCATACTCAGCTTGTATATATCTGAACTTTTGATATTGTTATTATGTTTTGACAAATCCAAATGCTCATTTGTAATTTTGTTAAGCCTCGTAGTGGTTGAGTCTACTCTTGGTCCCTCTGAGTCTACAACAGAGTCAATTTTCTGCTATTTTTTAAAAATTGTGTCAGAGGGAATTTTTGCTTTCAACCTTTCTGCCAAACCTGAGGAGCAATCATCCGCCTGAGTCACACTGTAGACATAATGAGTGTTCTTTCCAAGTATGCTGTGGTAGTCTGACTACCACGTACCATTTTGTGAGGAGGCCTTTAGACTTAGGGCCCAGGACCTTAAACACCGTGTACATGTGCCAGAGACTCCTAAGTGTATGTCTCCAGCCTTACCTCTTTCCAGAAAACCATCCTCACATATCCAGCAGCCCTCTTCACATCTCTACCTGCTTACCTAATATATATATCAAAGACTGCATGTTTAACACAAAACTCTTGATTCTTCACCCTGCATAACTACCACTCCCTCAGACTTCCACAATTCAGAAAACAGTACCAATGTCCATTCAGTATGTGAAGCCAAAAGCATGAAATAATACTCAATTTCTCTCTTTCCTTCTTCCCCACATTCAGTCCGTCAGTAAAATCTCTCAATTTTCATTTATTTATTTATTTTTTTAGGTACTGGGACCTTGCATGCAGGAGGCCGGTGCTCAACCACTAAGCCACATCAGCTCCCCTGAGTTGGCTCACTCTTCTATTTGCTTGTTTTATTTGTTTATTGTTTTGCTTGTTGTTTTGTTCCTTGTTTTGCTTGTGTTTTGCTCATTGTTTGTTTATTTTCTTTAGGAGAGACTGGCAATCGAACCCAGGACCTCCCATGTGGGAGGCAGGTGCTCAACTCTTCGAGCCACATCTGCTCCCTCAATTTCATTTTACATGTCCCAAAGCTGTCTATTTTTCTCTGGCTTTAATATAATCACTCTAGTCTAAGCCATTATTAGCTTTTGCCTAGATGACTGCTATAGCCTCCCAACTGGACTCTCCTTCCACACTTGCCCCCCACCCCCAACTGCTTTGGTTGCCTTTTAAAAGCATAAGTAAAATGAAATGCTGCACCTTACATGGAAAATCTTCATTGTCATTCCACTGCAATTAGAATAAAACTCAAACTCCTTATCTCAGGTAAGGTTATAAACGACATGGGCTCTCCTTACAATATTGACCACATTTCACAGAATTCTTCCCCTCATTGACAATTCTCTGGCCATTTTGGTCTCCTTTCTATTCCTGGAACATACCAAGCTTGTCCCTGCCTTGTGCATTTGCACTGTTTAGTTCCTTCACTTGGAATGTTCTGTCTTTGCGTAGTTGGCTCCTGTTTGTCAAACATTTCTGATTCAGCTTCAGTACCTGCAAAAATAGAGCCAGATAAAGAACTTGAGTGGTTTATTTGTGAGGTAAACCCAGGGAGCAAGCGGGAGGAGATAGGGAAGAAGGAAAAGCCAATATTGGAATGCTTTATCAGGGTCACTGGTTGTACCACATGGACTTAACTTCTATCAGTACCACCTGAGAAGTTTACAGAACGTGTCCCAGAATTTTCCACCTTGGGGATGGAAGCAGGCAAAGTTATCTACCAGCTCCAGTCCCTTTTAGTTGGAGGTTGATCTCAAGGGAGTTAACTTCTCATTTATGAGCTACACATAATTAAAGAGCCAATTGAGTTCTTGTCAGCAGTCATAGAATAAAGAAGAAAGCAAAGAACGTGGCATGCTCTTTGTGTGAGACATTATCAGCATGCAGAGAGAAGATGAGTTCAAGAGAATGTAAGTTGGGGAAACTCAGGTAACTGAACTGACTTTTCAGCTCATCTGTAACCTTCTCAAAAAGTCTTTCCAAGAACAATCAACCCAAAGAAGCTCCCTATTTTACCCATTGTCACTCTCTATCAAATCAACTTTTCATTTTCTTTATAACATATGTTATCTAAATTATCTTGTTTATTTATTTGTTGGCTAGCTCATTTTCTACTTGCCTTAGTGAGAATGTAAGTTCTATTAGAGCAATAATAATGTCTGTCTGATTCATTGGTGTATAGTTAACACCTAGATAAGGCTTGATATGCAGTAGGTGTTGCTTACATGAATGAACTATGGAGTAAGATATTTGGCTATTCTCCAAATTAAAGCTACATTTTTAGCAGTTATACAGTGCTTGCTTATAAGTGGAATGTCAAGGCTCTAGAGATCATCTTAATTCTTCTTTAATTTTAAAGGAAGTCAATTTCTGTCCATGCTACATCAGTATAGGCATGACTGAAAAGGAAACTAAAATAGAAGCTACTATGTTAAGATATTGTGCTCAGTTTTTTTTCCCACTATCACATTTAATCCTCATAAAAACTCTTTGAAATATTATCTTCTTAATCTTACCAATTAAGTCACAGTGGGTAATTAGGGGATTTTAAATATATATATATATATATATTTTAATTTAAGATGCGACTGTTCTTTACCGAAGTTTCTAGAGCAAGTAATCTTGCTTACTCTGTTGAAAGAAATAGGATCTGACAAGGGCCAAGTGAGCGCTCAGCCATATATAGCACCCATTAGATATGTTAAGGTACATAAAGAGGTGAGCCTGCCCCTTGAAGGTTATAAATAAGTGTGTGATGTTTGTAGTTGAATACAAGAATTGGGCTTCAGTTACAGAAACAAACCATAAACAGTCAGATGACACCTAGGACCACAAAGAAGAATGCAGTCCAATAATTGGACTAGACTGAGACCCTAAAAGCCACAGCTGCAGCTAGTGTCAGCTTGGAATCTGCTCACACTGGTTCATTCTTTGCTCATGAGCACCAGAATACATCACCCTTTGTTGAGCAAAGGCTCACTGCAGAAACTTGAGAAGCCAAAGGCTGGTTGCAATTCCCCCGAGGCACCTTATGGTTTCTTCTTATATTTAGCCCCAGGAACTCATGGCCTCTTCTTCAAAGGGAGCCACAGTTCAGTTCACACAGTTAGAAGCTGAGTCAATCAAAACCTGTCTATTTTCAGAGGCTACAAATCTAGCTCTGAAATGCTTTTTTTTCTCATTTGCACTAAACAAGCAAAAACAACCACACAGATAGGTAAGCAAAAGCTAGAGCCATTGTTTTGATGGGACAATCTTTTTCCGGGGCCGCTTGGACTTCAGAGGAAATGAAAATTTAGGTGAGCTGGTGACAATCCTGGCTCCATGCAAAGGGCCTATGTCCCTGTGGGCCAGATGCGTCCTTCCTCTGGATCTTCATTTAGATTCCTTTCAAATAGGGGTTGAGCAGGGAGCTCTACAAGGCCCTTTCAGTTTCTGGGAGTAGGTCTCTGTGACCTTTGACCTAGAAGGGTGTGGCTCTGACTTGGCCCAGGCCCCAACTTTTCCCTGTCTTGAGTTCCGATCACTGCCATAAGCCTTTGGCCCCATTTTTCCCTATCTGAGTTTCCTTTCAGCAAGTTCCTTTGCCCTAAGAACGCTCCTGCTCTTCTTTTGTCTGCTTGGCTAGCTTTCACCCTAACCGGTGCATTTCACTCTGAGTTCTGGGGCCCCTAGTCTTTGTGGAGCAGCTCAATTTGCTGCCTGGTCGGCTGCACGAAGATTGCCAGCAGGTCCCCCTTCCTAAACCTTTTTTCAAATCAAGAGAAATGCCTCCTTTGAAGAGAAGTATTTGTCTTTTATAAGAAACTCTTTATAAATTTCCTTTTCTCAATTTAAGTATCTACACATTTAGAGATAAATGAGGATTTTTACAAATTGAAATCAACTTTAGCAAGGTATAATTTACATACATTAAAATGTACACATTTTAAATGTACAATTCAATGAGCTTTGACCTATATTTACACACACCCATGACCGCAACAATTAAAATATAGAACATTTACATCATCCCTGGAAAATTCCCATATGCCTCTTTGCAATCAAGTTCCCTCTACTCCTGGCCCCAGGCAAGCACTGATCTGTCATTATAGATTAGTCTTGCCTGTTCTAAAATTTCATGTAAATGAAACCATAAAGCACATTCTCTTGTGTGTGTTTTTGACTCAGCATAATGTTGCAGAGATTCATCCACATTGTTTATGTGTATCATTAATTTGTTCCTTTTCGTTGCTAAGCAGTATTCATTGTAAAGATATAACACAGTTCCTTTATTCATATGTTGACAGACGTTTGGGTTATTTCCAGTTTGGGCTATTATAAAGAGAGCCGTTATGAACATTCACATACATGTCTTTGTGTGTTTCATTTCTCTTTGGTAAATGTCTGGAAATGGAATAACTAGGTCATATTTAAGTGCACATTTCACTTTATGGGAAACTGCCCAACTGTTTTAAAAATAGTTGTACTGTTTAATATTCCTGGAGTTCCAGTTACGGCATATCTTCATCAATACTTGGTATTGTCGGTCTTTTTAAATTCTTTTTTTAAAAAATTCTTTAAGGCTTTCTAGTGGATGATTAATGGTATCTCATTGTGGTTTTAATTTGCATTTTCTTGATCACTAATGGTATTGAGCAACTCTGGATGTGTGTATTGGCCATTATTATATCGTCATATATTAATTGTCTATTCAAATATTATATCCCAATATTATTGGGTTTGTTTGACTTTTTATGATTGAGTTGGAAAAATTATTTATATATTATGGATACAAGGTGTTTTTTTTTTTGTCAGATATATGTATTTGATCATTTTCTTCCAGAGAGTAGCCTTTTCAGTTTCTTATGGTACTTTCAAAGAACAAACATTTGTAATTTTCATGAAGTCCAATTTATTACTTATTTTTCCTTTGTGATAGTTATTTTGGGGTCATGTCCAAGAAACCTAAGCCTGTTTCAATGTTGTGAATGTTTTCTGGAATACTTTTTTCTAGAAGTTTTATAATTTTAGCTTTACAAGTTGTTCTATTTTGAGTTAATTTTTGTGTATGGTATGAGTTACATGTCAAGTTTTATTATTTTCCATATAGATATCTAGTTTTTCTACCACCATTTATTGAAAACACTATATGTCTCCATTGAAATTACCTAGGTGCATTTCCATAAAACCAATTGACCATATACGTGAAGGTGTGTTTCTGTATTCTCTATTCTGTTCCCTTGAACTCTATATCTATCCTTAAGCCAATATCATTAATAGTTTGATCACTGCAGCTTTAGAGTGAGTATTGAAAACTGGTAAGTTTCTAACGCTGTTCTTTTTCAAAAATGTTTTGGCAATTTAAAATTCTTTGTTATTCAATATCAATTTTAGTATTAGTTTGTCTTTCTTATTTTTAAAATAGCGTGCTGAGATTTTGATTGGGATTACATTGAATCTACATATCAACCTGGAAAGAACTGAATCTTGATAATATTGTGTATTCTAATCCATGAACATGATATATCTCTCTATTAATTTGTCTTCCTTAATTTCTTCCAGCACTGCTTTATAGCTTTCAGTATACAGATATTAGACATATTTTTTAAACTTTATTCCTAAATATTTCATGTTTGATGCTATCATAAAATATATTTTTAAATTTTCTTTTCCAATTGTTTCCTGCTAGTGTATATATATATATATATATATATACACACACATACACATATATGTATATGCAACTGACTTTTGTATATTGAATTTGTGTCTGAATAATTACAGTTATTAGGTCACAAAGATTTTTTGTAGATTCCTTGGAATTTTTTTATTTATGTGTTAATGTCATCTGTGAAAAATAATTGTATTTATTCTTTTCTAATCTATATGCCTTTTACCTATTTTACATACATTACTACACTGGCTAGGAACTCCTTTAGGTTGATGAATACAAGTGGAGAGAATGGACATCCCTCCCTTGAACCTATAGTCCAGGAGAAAGCATTACTGTATTACATGTGATATTAGATGTAGGTTGTTGAAAATGTAATTTGCCAAAAAAATTTTTCATGACTGCTTTTTCTTTTCATTTCTTGAGGTAGTTATATATTTTTTTCTCTGTTATAAGGTCTCTTACATTGATTGATTTTTAAATGTCGTATCAACATTGCATTTCTAGGATAGATCCCATTTGGTCATATGTATTATCCTTTTTATATTTTTTTGGATTTAATTTGTTAACATCTTGTTCAGGATTTTCTTTTCTACCTTTATGAGGAATATTAGTCTATAGTTATCTTTTCTTATATATTTGTCAGGGTTTAAAAATTTAACTGAGGGGAGCAGATGCGGTTCAAGTGGTTGAGTACCTGCTTCCCATATGGGAAGTCCTGGGTTCGATCCCTGGTGCCTCCTAAAAACAACAACAACAACAAAACAAACAACAAGCAAACAAACGAAAAATCCAACTCAGGGGAGCCACTGTGGCTCAGCGGTTGAGCGCCAGCTTCCCACATATGAGGTCCAGAGTTCAATCTCCAGCCCCGATACCTAAAAAAACCACACAACAATTTACCTGAAAAGTGAAAATTCTTTGCCTGCTAGTTCCAACATTTTGGTCATTTCTGGGTTTATTTTTATTGCTTAATTGTTCTCCTGATTTTGAATTTATATTTCCCTGCTTCTTTACATACATGTCTATTAATTTTAGACTAGATGCTAAACCCAGGAATGTGACATTGAAGAATATGATTTTGTTGACTTCTTTTACCAAGTGTTGGGCTTTGTTTTACAGGCAGTTTTGTTATTTGCATAGCAGCTTGGTCATTTTGAGGCTTGTCTTGAGGCTTTCTTCAGGTAGGCCTAGACTAGACTTTAGTATGGGACTAGTTTTGTCCTACTCCTACGATGTGAGCCTTCTAGGGTCTCTACTGATTGTCTCGGCTGTTCAGAAGTCAAACATCTTGCAACTTTATATGTTCTGATCACTGCTCCTCTTACAGCTTCCCAGGAGTTTTTCTTCCCCAGGTAGTTAGCCTTTGGCTAGGCTTGTGGAATCTCACTGTGCACCCGGACAGCAAGGGGGCATCTATATAGATTTCTCAATCTCTTTTTCTTCACACATGTCATCTTCTGAGTATTCTGTTCCACAAAGTCAACTCTGCCTCAACCTTCTGAGCCCTAATCTCTGTCTCTTCATGCTTATCATGCTCTGCTGGGGTGTGGGCTTCTTGAGTGGCAGTCTGCAAAGGGAGGCCAGACAGAAAGCTTACCTCACGTCTCACCCTTTACTCAGAGGCCACAGTCCTGTGGGGTCCACTGTGCGATTTCTGAAAATAAGTCTCACAAATTTTATCCCATTTCCTAATAGTTAATTGTGCGAGAACAATTCTGGTAGCAATGAATGTACCTTGATGGCCTTTCCTTTGTTTGTGTGTTTTACTTTGTTTTGTTCTGTTTTCTGGGAATTTCAGGATTGAGTCCTTGATCTCCCAGAGTGATCCTTTAATTTTCTCATTCTTTCTCTCCTATTTTACCCTCTTTGTCTTTCTTGGACTTTCTGGATTCTCTCCTAAAATTTCCTGCCTCACTTATTTTCCATTTCTTTTATTCCATTTTCTGGAAATTTTCTCAAATTTATCTTCCAAATCTTCTATTGACTTTTCATTTGGCCATCATACTTTTAATTTCCAATAACTCTTTTCTGAAAGTTCCCTTTTGTACAATATTCCATTGTGGCTATAACTTTGAGGACATTAATTATTCTTTGAAGTTTTCCCTACACCCTATATTCTCTTTCTTTTTTTGAATTTCTTTCCTCATCTTCTTCCTCCAGCTCCTCCTCTTTGTATCGTTTGCTTGTTTTGATCTTTATTTTATTTATTTATTTATTTATTTATTTTTACTGTATTTTGTACATTTAATAATTGAAAATATAAACAATTAAAATCTAAAAAGTAAACACAGATGAATAAATATATACATTTCTCAATTAAATGTACTGGATACATAAAAATTTTTTTTGAATCAAGCAGTATGTTACACAATATATTTGGTTCATAGTAACACATTCATACAGTATTTGTCCTTTTGTGTCTGGTTTGCTTGATCTTTATTTTTTTAAGTAAGAGACTTTTTCTCAAATATCTGGTGATCCTTGGCTGCTTGTTCATATATGAGTGAAGCATCAAAAAATTCAAAGCTGATTGAAAATCCCTGGGTAAGGGCAAGCTTGGTCAGCTGATGGGCTTCTCTGTAAGGAGATCTGGATTGCTCGTTTTGTTGAAGGGTTCCCACATGTTGGTATTTATATTTCTTTTCTCTTTGGCCAGTCTCTCCATAAAGGAATCTACCAACTCTTCTTTGAGGGGTTAGACCTGTTTCCCAAGTGATTTCCAGCTTTATGGAGGAAGAAAATATCACTGTAGGGTATGTAGACTTTCATGTAACCTGTTTTCAGTTTGGTTCTCTAACTTCTGCTTTGTTTGCTATCTTTCAGGTTAAATATCTACAGATAAACCTCTAATCTTTTGTGAAGGAAGGAGAAGGGATGTTTCCTGTTGGAAGAGAGAGGAGAAGGTTTCTAAAGTCCTAACTTCTTCTAAATAGTCTTCCAGACAATCATCCTGACACCACTCTCAGAGATATCTGACCTTCTGAAATTTCTGGAGTCACATGGTACAAAAGAGCTTGCTTTTAGGGTCCCATATTTGCAGCTTGTGATTCAGTATTGAAAATTGTTGTTGCTCTTGTTTCTTCCTCCTTTCTCTTTGTCTTTGTAACGTTATGCCTTTTTTTTTGTTTTTATCCCTTTTACCTTTTAAGTGAAGTTTGGAGAAGTTGCAGTAAACAAATGGACTTTTCTGTTATTTAGAAAGTCCTGACATAAGTTTCTTAGTTTTTTAAAATAGATGAAGAAACTCACACATGGTAAGGCTCGATAAATAAGCAGGCATTGTTCATTGGGCCTTGTAGGCCATGTAAAGCTGTTTGCTCTTTTCCTGAAGATTTTAAGAAGGTAGCAATATGATCAGAGTTGCATTTTTAAATGAATTTCATGACTGGACTGTAAAATGAAATGTTGGGAAGGGTCAGGAACAAAGGCAAGGAGACTGGTTAGATGGTCTAGTAGACATTTGGTCTAAGACAGAGGCAGTGTGGATTGGATCATGGCCCAGAATCCCGGCCTCTACTTTCAATGGCATCTTTCTTTCAATTTGTCTTCCTTCATTCCTTCAATGAGAATAAAATCCTGCCATTGTGCCTTCTAAATATCTCTTCGCTGTATTTCCTCTTCCTCTCCAGGCTGAATGACTATCCCAGCTCCCCAAGGGGACTCAAGATGCATAATGTATCCCTCACTCTGTTGCCAGAAGGATTTCTTTAAAGCACTGGTCTAATCGTGTGTCTCTTCTGATGAAACCTTTTCAGTGACTCCCCAGAGAACTCACAGCAAAGTGTGAGATCCTTAGTCCTGCATTTGTTTTAATGATGATTTAGAAAAGTACTCATCCATAATGTACTGAAATGTTTTAATAAGGAAAAAAGGATTGGACCTTCGCCATGGATAGTTTGAGATATATTGCTTTAGATAATATTCCCAATGTTGGAGGAATTTATCAGGCACCAGGTTACTAACTTCACTGGTCTGGCCTCATGGGCATCATATCTTGCTTTAGAAAAATAACCTTGATAGACCACTTTGGGTGGAAAAGCTAAGGCCTCAAATAAATAGGGATCTTCAAGAGAGATAAACAGGAAACTGGCATAAGAAGAGAGCAGAAAGGGAGATAGTGATCCTAAATATACTTACAGGAATATGGAGCCTACAGAGAAAAGTGGCCAGTAAGAATTACAAGATGGCAGAGCAATGCAAAGTTGTTTTGAAAGAAAATATTTCATTTTCAAATTAATATTTTTGAATTTCTGTGATATAAACTTTCATCATCTCACAGAAACATTTAATAATGGTACACATGCCTAGTATGAATGACTTTGGAGTATACCAAGAAAAGTGCTTGAATTTCATATTTAGTTGATGTGGAGTAAATAAAAAAGTATAAATAGGAAGGAGATGAGAATGAGTGGAGTTTGACAGAAGCCAGAACTCATAGCTAATAGTAACTATGAGAATGTAGTACTGCCTCCCACCAAGAAGTTGCAGAAATCTTGTGGAGGGCACAGGGTTTTCCACTGGATATGGTATATGTAATGTGATTCAAGTTATTTAAAATCTCTCATTGGATAATGTATTAGCTATCTATTAATGCATAAAATATCACCATAAACTAACAGTCTTAAACAACACATATTTAGTATTTCATCATTTCTGTGGGTCAAAAATACAGGTATAACTTAGTTGTATCCTCTGCTTCAAGGTCTTTCATGAGGCTGCAATCAAGGAGTTGGCTGGTCTGGTTTCATCTGAAGGCTTGACTGGGGAAGGCGTTTTTTCCAAGCTCTTGTGGTTTTTGGCAGAATTCAGTTCCTGGCATGCTATTAGATTGGGAGCATCAGTTCCTTGCTGGATGTTGGCCGGAAGCTGCCCTAGGTTCTTTGCCATGTGGCATCTCCATATAGCAGCTGGCTTAATCAAAGTCAGCAAGGGAGAGAGTCTGCTAGCAAGACAGATGCCATAATCTTATATAAGCTCATTATTTCTATTGGTTAGAAGCATGTTTCTAAGCCAACTTACACTCAAAGGAGAGGATTGCACAAGGGCATGAACACCAGGAAATGGGGATCATTAGGGATAATTTCGTTTGCCAGAGCTGTGGTGACAAATATCAGGCACTGGCTGCTTAAAAGAGGAATTTGTTTATTTTTGAAGGCTAGAAATCTGAAATAAAGATGGCAGCATGACCATGCTTTGTCCTGGAGTCAGTAGCATTCTGGTGACAGCAGTTCTCCATTGCATGGTCATCTCCCTCTCCTCTCTGGCTTTTTCTGACTTCCAGCTTTTACTGGTTTCTGGCTTCTACTGACTTCTAGCTTCTCCCTGTGGCTTTCTCTTACTGACTAGGTCCAAATTTCCTTTCTTTATAACGTCTCCAATCATACAGATCAAGGCTCGCCTTCATTCAATTTGGCCTCATCCAAAATAGGATCGACAAAGATCCTGTTCACAAATAAGTCTGCACCTTAACTAGTAGCCTCCTCAAAGGTCCTACTTAAAAATGAGTTCACACCCACAGGAGTGCAGGTTAAGCCTTGAGAATGTGTTTTGTGGGGGACACAATTCAGTCCCCAGCAGGACTCATATTAGAGTCTGCCTGCTGCACACAGTTGACATCAGTTAGCATCTGGATTGCAGATCAGCTGTTTGATTGGAATCCTCTTAACTGCTTCTGAGGTTATTAGTCCCATCTTACCTTAGAAATAAAGGCAAAGAGGGCTTGCATGTCTAGATCACAATAACACACCAAGTAAGAAGCAAAACTGCTAATAAAATGGGTAAACTGCAAACCAAAAGCCGCATCTTTCCTATTATACCACAAGGAAAGGGGATGAGGAATAAAATATTGAAATTAGGCAGTATGAAAACAAGCTTCTTCCTCTGTTTCCAAGCATTGCTTAACCTACTCATTATGATTTTCCTCTTCTGTTTCACTGGAAATTTCTGTGAGAATAACTGACAACCTTTTGCCCCTTTCCCAAATCTAGTTATCCCATAGACTTGACTTCTCCAGATGCAGCCCTCTCTAAGGCCAGTAGTTACAAACACCTTTTGGAGTGCAAAAAACTTTTCTCAAAATTTCTCATTTATATTACTGCTTTCAATTTCCCAAGCTCATTTGCTTATGATGACTCTGATATCTCCTTGTATTGCATGGATTAGCTTAATTTTCTGTTCCCTTGGTCATCTAATCCTAAAATTTGAGCTATTCCATTTTGCTAACAGTACTTAGCCGTACCTCCTTCTTTGTAACCAGTCTGGCCCTTTGAGAAGGGAAATAATCCCATGACATCCATTATAAAGAAAGACAACCTTCAGATCGTATTCCCCGTTGGATCCTGGATTCTACACTCTGACTCCAAGGCCCACATTTTCCAATTGCTTCTCATACCCAAGTACCTGCCTGGCATTCCAGTTTCCTTAGGACTGGAGCCCCTACCTTGATCCCTTCAAGGGTCCCTAGAGACTGGAGTTTTGATTGTGATCCCAATTTGTTGCAGCTGGAACCTTTTCTCTACCTGTGCCATACTGCCAGGTAGCTGACCTTCTTCTTATCTTAGACTTTAATCATCCTCCAAATATTATTCTTCCCAGATAGGTGGAGAAGATGTGGGGCCTTATGATATTTATTCTGGGTTTGTGATGGCTGGTGTCTTAGTTTCCTGGGGCTGCCATTACAAAGTACCCTCAGTGAGGTGGCTTAAAACCACAAAAAATGCATAGTTCCACAGTTCCGGAGTTTAGAAGTCTGAAAGTAAGGTGTTGGCAGGGCCATTCTTCCTCTGAAATCTGTAGGGAAGAATCCGTTTCATGTCTCTCTCCCAGCCTCTGGTGGTGACTGGCCAGCAATCCATGCCATTCCTTGTCTCAGTTGTCACATGGGGCTCTCTCCTCTGTCTTTTTTCTGTGTCCAAATTTCCTCTTTTTATAAGGACAGCAACCACATTAGCTTAAGGGCCCACCCTACTCCAGTATGACTTCATTTTAAAAAATTGAAATAATTTCAGACTTACTGGACAGTTGCAAAATTAATACGCAACCAATACAGAGAACTCCAGTATGCATATCCTTAATGTGTATCCTCCCCAGATACACAAATTTACCACCATTTAACATTCTACCTCATTTGTTTCCTTCCTTCCTCCCTCCCTCCCTCCCTCCCTCCCTTCCTTCCTTCCTTCCATCACATATAATTTACCTATCTATCTCTCTATCTTATCTCTATTTTCTAAACTTTGGAAAGTAGGTTGTATACATGATGCTTCTTGAACACAATACTTCCATGTATAGGTCCTAAGAGCAAGGATATTCACTCATGTAACCTCATTAAGTATACTTATCCAGTTCTAGAAACTTAACATTGTTATAAAGCATAAGTTGTATATTCCATTTTTGTTCAATTGTCCCAGTAGTGTCCTTTTGAACATTTTCTCTTCAATTATTAGACCCCATTCAGGATCATGTATTGCACTTAATTGTCATTATCACTTTAATATCTAATTTATTTAATAGTGTAAAAATATACACAATATAAAATCTTTCATCTCAACCACTCCCAAGCATACAATTCACTGGGATAAATCACATTCCCACTGTTGGGCTACCCTCACCTCCATCCTTTACCAAAACTTTTCCATCACCCCAAACAGAAATTCTGTACCCATTATTCATGAACTCCCCATTGCCCCTCTTTCCCTGTGTTTGGCTATTGTGAATAATGCTGCTATGAACATTATTGTACAAATATCTGTTTGAGTTCTTGCTTTCAATTCTTTGGGGTATACATTTAGAAGTGGTATTTCCAGGTCATATGGTAATCCTATGTTTAACTTTTTGAGGAACTTGTTTTTTACAGTGGTTGCACTATTTTACATTCCCATCAACAATGTACTAGGGTTCCTTCTCTCTGCATCCAAGCCAGCACTTATTATTTTCCTTTTTTTTTTTCATAATAATCATTCTCATGTGTTTAAGGTGATGTCTTAGTTTTGACCTGCATTTCCCTAAAGGCTAATGAGGCTGAACATGTTTTCTTGTGCTTATTGGCCCTTTGCATATGTTGTTTAGAGAAAATGTCTATTCGAGGTCTTTGCCCATTCTTTAGTTGGGCTGTCTTTTGGTTGTGGAGTTGTAGCGGGTTTTTAAATATATATATTCTAAATAATACACCTTTATCAGATACACAGTTTCCATATATTTTTTCTCATTCTGTTAGTTGTCTTTTCATTTTCTTGATAATGTTCTTTGATGCACAAAACTTTTAATTTTTTAAATATAAAGCTCAATTTATCTATTTTTGTTCCTTGTGATTTTTGGTGGTGAAAAGTCTAAGAATTTACTTCTTAATGCTTCTTAATACAAGATACTGAAGATATTTTGTATATTTTCTTCTAAGATATTTATAGTTTTAGCTCTTAGATTTAGGTTGTTAATCTATTTTGAGTTAACTTTTGTTAACTCATGAGGTATGAGGTAGGTTTGAGATAAGGTCCACTTTCATTCTTTTGCATGAGAATGTTTAGTTTTCCCAGTACCATTTGTTGAAGAGATGATTCTTTTCCTTTTAAGGGGACTTGGCACCCTTGTCAAAAATCAATGATTATAGATGTGGGTTTATTTCTGCACTCTCAGTTCCATCGGTTTCTATGTCTGTCTTTGTGCCAGTACCACACTGTTTTGTTTATTATAGCTTTGTAATAAGTTTTGAAATTTGGAAGTGTGAATCTACCAACTTTATTCTTTTTCAAGATGTTTTTGGCTATTTGGGGTCAAATATCAATTTGATGATTAGCTTTCCCATTTCTGCAAAGAAGGTTGTTGAAATTTTGGTTGGAATTGCATTGAATCTGTAATTTGCTTTGGGTAGTATTGACATCTTAATGATATTAAGTCTTCCAACCCATGAGCTTCGTATGTTTTTCCATTTATTTAGGTCTTCCTAATTTCTTTTAGTAATAACTTATGGTTTTCTATGGACAAGTCCTTTATGTCATTGGTTAAATTTATTCCTAGGAATTGCATTCTTTTAAATACTATTTTAAATGGAATTGTTTTCTAGATTTCCTTTTTGGATTATTCATTACTGGTGTATAAAAACACCACTGATTTTTGTGGTGTTCCCTACCTTGCTGAATTCATTTATTAGATTTAATAGCTTTCTTAGAGATTCTTTGGGATTTTCTGTTATAGGATCATGTCATCTACAAATAGGGATATTTTTACTTCTTCCTTTCCAAATTTAGCTGCCTTTTATTTCCTTTTCTTGCCTAATTGTTCTGGCTAACACTTCCAGTACAATGCTATAGAGTAGTGATAAAAGCAGGGACCCTTTCCTTATTCCTGATTGTAGGAGGACAGCTTTCAGGCTTTCACCATCGAGTGTGATGCCAGCATTGAGAGTCTGACCTCATCTTAATTTGCCTAACTCTATCTGCAAGGACCCTATTTCCAAATAAGGTCACATTCGAAGGTACTAGAACTTGGGACTTTAACGTATTTTCCTGGGGGACACTTCAATTCATCACATGGGAAATCAAAAGAATGAAACTTCTAGTTTATATACTTAGGATACTTGTTACAAACTTTAAAAATAAAGGAATAAAATTCCAGGTCTCCCAGGTAAGGGTGAGGAAGAAAAAGGAATTTGGAGTAAGAGACCTTTCTAAAGTTTACCTTGTAGCACATACTCAAAATAAGCTGTGGCAATTCTTGAGATCATGCTTTTGCCTGTATATCTGTGAGACAGACCACTTTTCTCAAATATCTTCTGTGGACCCCTATTGCATACCAAATTGAATACAAACTCCCTAGGCTGGTATTCAAAGGTTTCCATAGTCGGATTGCAAGCAATTTTTCCTATCTGATTTCCATTTCCTTGTGCATTATGGCCTTTCCCTCGTTCTTCACCTATTAATCCAAACCCAAGATCTTTTCATCCAAGTCCAGTAACAACACATTCTTAGATAGCACTCCCTGTTCCTTGCAAGAATCTCTATTAATTGCTCCCTTATCTGTAATCCTGAGCACATTGTTTATTTCTAGCCAAGCACATAGATATTTCATTCTACCATGTGATACGGCTCTTTGTTTGCATGACTTTCTTCTTTTACTAGTTCAGAATACTTTAAAAAGTTAAGACCTGCATTGTACTCATGGTTATACTCCCGTCCTCAGACTCTATCACAATGCACTGAGTGGGGCATGGTGATAAAATGAGGTAAGACATAGACTTTGGAATCAAGCACACCTAAATTTCGAAATAGGTTCTGCCATTTACTAACTATGTGATTGGAAAATTTATTTAGCCTCTGAGCCTCAGTTTCCTCGTCAATCAAATGAGAATAGCCTAGAGCAGGGGTCCTTAACCGGGGGACCTTGACCTTGAATTGAAATTCAAAAAACATTATTCTTGTGGGGACGTGTTGGTGCGGATGTGATATATATATTAAATTATACCCAATGTAGTGTGGACTTAGTAAGGGGTGTGTGGTTTTCACCTGACTGGCAAAGGGGTCCGTGGAACAAAAAAGGTTAAAGAATCCCTGGCCTAGAGGTTTGCTGCAAGAATTCATTAGTATTAAATATATGGAAGGATTGGCACAATGTAGTTATGCAATTAATGTTTCTTCCTCAAACCTCCAATTTGCACAACCCATAATGAACTCCCCACTCTACTCTCCTCTTTCAGCCACTTTTCTTGCTTCCACCCTCTGCCATTAAAAAATGTTTGTTAAGTTGAATTGAATCCCCTGCCATTAGCGTCCTTGAATCAGGAGGCTAACGGCTCACGGGTCTATAGACTCTTCCCTCTGCAGCCTTTCTGTGTACTTGGTGCCTTGCCTCCTTGCTTTTCTCTCCCTGCGCCCACCCTGGTCTGCTATGAGTCCTTTTTTTGTGTTCTCTTCTGATTCCAACATTGCATTTTCACCTTCAAGCTTTTTGTTTACATTGTGTCTCTCTTCTGCTGAAAGAGCATGGCCTTGTGAAGCTGGCATTTGTTTAATCTTCTGCTTTCTCGAGACCCGTATTATGAGTTTCCTTATGTTCCCAGTGCTACACACATGCCAGTGCTTTCTGAGTAAGTGCTCCAACCTGAAAGGAGGGCTGTTCCAAGGTTATGTCATCCCCCACCACGGTGCTTCCTCACCCACAGCCAGTCAAAATAAAAGTTTCCATGGAGATGAAACAGAAATGAGTCTGTTTTCATCAATTCTGAATTTTATAAATATGAATCCATTTTAAGTCTACATTTGTAATCTGAAAGGTTTGTCACAGTTAAGAGGAGAGTGGGGAATTATCAAATAAATTTCTAGCAGCAAATCATCATTGAATACTTTGCTCAGTGTAAGAAAGAGGTTAGGTCCCTGCCGGAAGGGGTCTTAAAATTTAGTTGGGGGCTGAAAACTATTCCATAAGAAAGAGACGGCAGTTAAAGGCTAGGAGAAGGAAGAGCTGGTTTAATGAACATTTATTGACTGATGGCATAATTAAATGAATAAATAAATGGTTGAATGAATGACTATATGAAGGCTTGAGCTTTAAGGTTTGTGCCTTAAAATTTTGACTGTCAAAGAAACTAATTCAAAGCAAGTTAAATCACCTTTGAATTGCTTGCATTGGAACTCCACCTTGCTCTAATTAATTTGGCAATATAAATCATCTCAATAAGCACACCATAACTAACCAAAATGTGCCAGACATTATACTGAGTCCGAAAGGAAAACAATAAGATACAATCTTTCTATAGGATAAAAAGCAAATTGTCCCCTCACGTTTCTGTGGATAATTGCCAAGATAGCCTAAGTTTTAAGTATAATAATAGCTTGAATGGAAAGTGTGTTGAGACTCAGGACTACCTGCTGATGAATCTATATGTATGACTTAGTGCACCTATTTCATCAGTCAGAGAGTTTTATCCTTTTTCTAGCAATAGTTTGACACTTTCGGTTCTCTATTACAGATATTTGAAATATTTGTTAAGCCCCCAACTAAAATATAAATTTCCTAAGGGAAGGATCTATTTTTTATTTATCTGTGTCACTTCCACAGAGTCTGGCACAGTGTCTAGCATAACCCAGATACTCAATATATATTGGATGAATAAGTGAATGAACAAGTGTAATATAAAATAAAGGTGCATATTTGTTCAACAAAGATTTGCAATATCTAGGCAACACAGAGAAAAAGATTAATAAAACCAGTTCCCTGTCGTCTGGGAGCTCCCAGCCTGATAAGGGGCTCAGAATGCAAATCAATAATGATAATTCAGTGTGCTAAATATCATGGCAATGACAAACATTGTAGGATTTATGAGCAATCGGCAGGGCTCCTGAGTTCTGAAAAAACTTATGAAGGGAGGTAAAATTCAGTGGAGACCTAAAGGATGACTAAGATTTTGCCAGATAGAAAAGTTAGGAAGACAGATGAACAGAAATGAGAGAAGGCAAGATGGTGGTGAAATAGAGTGCATTCCACGCAGAGGGAAGAGTAGCTGCCACGGCACAGAGGAATTAAATTGTCTGACATTTAAAAATAACTTGAGGTAGCCATAGTAGGGGTATGTTATGTTATAGGCAGCCGAAGGATGTAGCAAGATACACTGGGGTTGGATAATAAAGGCCCTGCCATGCCAAGTAATTAGTTTGAACTTCATCACTTGAACAATAATAAGCCATTGATTTCCTTTAAGGAGAGTAGCGTGATGATCAAATTTTTTTTTAGAAAGTCAGCTCTGACAGAGGTGGGGAAAGTGATCCTGAGAAGGGAGGAAGGAAGGAAACATTTATTGAGTGCTAATTACCTGCCAGGTAATGAATTAGAGGCTTTCACAGATGCTATTGAAGTTTACTTCATTTAATCATTACAATAACAACAAGAATTAAGCATTCGTATCCTTATTTAGCAGATGAAAAATCTGATGCCCGTACTGGCAGTGGAAGAGAGATTTAAAATCAAGAAATTAGTTCATATTCTAGGAGAGACCAAATGTGTATCTAGCTGGAAAAGTGAAATTAGAGAGATGGCAGGGTAAGGAGGGTAGAGAAGGGTGGGGAGACAATATATCGGAGAAGTATTCAGAAAGCATAATTAATAGAATGGCCACCAATTTAATGTAAAAGGCATGAAGAAGTAGGATAGTCAAAATTGAATTCAAGTTTTTTAGAGAATTGAAAAGCTGGGTCTTATATATCCACCTTCTCCAACAAATTTAAAATCTCTCGCATTTCTTCTCATTTCATTACCTTGAAAATCATAGGAGGAGAGGTAAACTTCCTTAAAGCTGTAAAACCAAGTTTTAGAGACTTGTGACTTCAAAATTTCTCTCTGACAGTCAGCTGCCGAGCCAGGAAAGAAAACAAGTACCCAGTTTTCCAGCCAATTGCCTATCGTTCAGCTCGGTTGTTTGAGAGAATTTCTGTTGGTAAAATGTTCAGAGGAGTTTGGAAACAAACAAATATATAAGTGCAAAGAACTGTATCAGATGGGAGACGCCACCCAGACTCTTGGCAAGAAAAATTCACTTGGAAGCAATCAGAGGCTCAAGAGACTGATATCATAGAGGATCAAAGTGTTCATTGGGAAGTACAGAGGCCACCAGTGACTTCACAGCAAACCATGTGGTGATTGTGAAACTCAGTGCGTTTTGCAATGCTATGCAAAGGAGAGGAAAGATGCCAAATCCAGAGAAATAACTGCTAACATTCAAAAGGTCTCTGTCTTGTGTTTCCAAGGATTTCTAGTATCACATGTTCTCCATCCTCAGGCCTGTGTTTTGGTGGTCTAGTCCCTACATTGGGAGTTCCCCTAACAACTAACATGAATGGTGAATTTAGTCATGCGCATGCCCAGCCTTTTGTTTAACAAAGGGATAGAGAGTACAGGAGATGGGTTAGGGTTGAGAAGATAAGGAAACAAAGAATCTCACTCTATCTTCTAGTCCCTTTGGTAGTATTCCTGGCCACTTCCTCTGACCAAAATGACAGAAGAGGACATAAGAACAGAAGATGTGAATGACATAGGATGCTAGAGGGGGAGGAGAGAGGCAAATACCACTTCCTTAAAGAAACCTTTCCTACCTTGCAAATCTAATTTAATACATCTCACAGCAGCCTGCTCATTTGTTTTAGATCTTTTATCAAAGTTGTAGCGATATTTTTATAACTGTGGCCTCCACTTACCATCCTCAAAATGCTCAGTAACCCCTAAAATAATGGTACCCAAACTATAGTAATGGAGGTGTGAGTGCAAGTGTGTGTGTGTGTGTGTGTGTGTGTGTGTTGGAACAATGCCTGCCAAGGTGAGAAGACAACAAAAAATTCTCACGTGGAAGTCTAGAATTTCATCTGGGTAGGAGGATGACATTTGTAGTTTCCAAATATGATGTCCAGGGAAAGAACCAGACTAATGAGCCAATGAAACGGTAGCTTCTATAAATGGGCACTTACTCTCAGGATCACATTCTCTAAGGACAAAATTCAAACTCCTTAGCAAAGTATATATATTATCAAGGCCCTTCTCGACGGGCTTCAGCTTTCTTTTCCCCTGTCATCATTTCCACCTGCCTTTCCTCCATACACATACACTACGTTTTAGCCATTCTCCTATTCCGGCTCTATTAGTTTCCTATTCCTGCTATAATACATCACCAAAATCTTGGCTTAAAACAACACAAACGTATCCTCTTATAGTCATGGAGGTCAGAAGTCCACAGTGGGTCTCACTGGGCTAAAATCAAGGTGTTGACATGACTATATTTTTGGAGGTTCTAGAGGAGAACCCATTCCCTTGCCTTTTCTAGCTTCTAGAGGCTGCTGCATTCTTTGGCTTATGTCCCCATTTCTCCATCTTCAAATGCCTCCCTGACTCTGACCCTCTTTCACTTATAAGGACTATTGCAATTACCTTGGGCCCACCTGGACAAACTGGGATGCTTTCTCCAACTCAAGATCCTTAGTTTAATTGCATCAGCAAAGTCCCTTTTGCCATGTAAGGAAGTATATTCATAAGTTGTGAGGATTAGGATGTAGTCATCTTTGGGGTGGGGGGACAGGTGATATTTACTCTACCTATAACTCCTGTAGAACACTAGGCACACGTCCACTTTCATGTCATTGCCAGGCAGATTTTTCTGCCCCAAGTTCCCTTTACTTCATTGCCCACCTGGAGATCACCCCTCTTGACTAAGATCTCTTCTTGGAGTCTTTCCCTAATTACTCATGTTTTCCTTGGAATAATGACACTTCTATCGTGTTTCCATAGTAATATGTTAAATATTGGAGTCTATTATAGCACTGATCACATGATGTTTTTCTTTGTCCCTTGTCTGCCTCCTGCATTAAGCTTAGAATTTCTCTAGGTCAAGTATATACCTTATTCACTTCTTTGAAATTACTAGTACCCAGAGCAGTGCCCTTAATAAACGTTATTTATCTTGGGTTTAATTGAATTCACTGATGAAGTTAGAATATTTTTGGTCATTAATAACAGAAGACTTTATTGTGTCCCTTCTAACTGTAATTCAATAACTGCCTTCAATTTTGCCTTAGCTGGACCCATGATGGCTGAGTTCATCTATTGGAAGGAATCCCCTTGAAAGAAGATTGTTCTTTTTGATTCTAGAAAACAGAGCTAGGGTTATAAACAAAAGTTATAAAAGACCTAGTTTTGATTCATCATGAGCAAGAGTTTTCTGGTAAAAAGAGCTGTAAATGAAGAATCAGCTGTCTAGGAAGAGGGGCTGTGCACGACATTGGGGATAATGAACAGAGAACAGAATTGCATCTACTTGGAAGGCCAGGGGATGGGCTCTCTTTCTAAAGTGGCTAGATCAGTGCACAGCAACTTCTTTTTTTCTGTAAGAGTAAATTCTGGAAAAATCAATATATGTATAGGCCACATTTTAAAATCCAAAGATAAAACAGTATATTGAGTCTTGGGGTATAAAAGTAAAAATATGCCACTAAAAGTAACCATCTTCTTTTTAAATACATACATATATTTTTTAAGATTCTTAGATTACACAAATGTTACACAAAAAACATAGGGATTACCATATATCCTGCTCCCCACACTTCCCACACCCTCCCACATAAACAACATACTTCATTAGTGTGGCACATTCATTGCAATTGATAAATGCATCCTGGGGGCATTGCCATTGAGCATGCATCATAGTTCACATTTGTAGTCTACACAATTCTGAAGGTTATGGGAAGATATATAATGGCCTATATCTGCCATTGCAATGCCATTCAGGACAATTCCCAAGTCCCGAAAAAGCCCCCACATTACACCTGTCTTTCCCTCCCTCTGCCCCCTGAGCCTCCAGTGGCCACTGCCTCCACATCAATGTGGTAATTCCTTCCATTGCTAGAATCACATTAAGTCTGTAGTAGAATACCAGTAAGTCCACTATAGTTCATTCCCTAATCCTGAAGATTCTGGGATGGTGATGTCCACTCCACCTCTAATTGAGAGGGTGCTTCGATCCCATACAGCAGATAGATGGGACTGTCTTGCTTGCAGGTATAGGCTCTCTCGTTTCCTTGGTATGGTGGTTGTCAATCCTCACATCCTTGTTAGTTGTCCTGGGTGAGTCCAATGAACTGGAGAGCAGGTGTTGCAACTCTGCTGATATTCCAGACCCAGCTGGCACATGGACAACCCAAAAGTTCAAGTCTCTTAGATGTACACCTACCCACTCTAGCACCAACTGTAGGTTCAAATAGAAGGGATAGATGAGCCATGTGTAGGGAAGCCATAACTGAGTCCAACTCTGTCACTCTCAGGAGCACAAACTCCAAAGCAGGGCCCACTGGTAAGGCACCAAACTCCAGAGCTATCTGCCCTGACTATAGGACCTGGGTGTCTCTAGAGCCCTCATGAGCCCCACTAATTGAGGTAGTATCCACTTTGGCAGTCTATGAGATCCTGCTGAGATGTGCATAAGTGTTACCTCTGGTATGACCTCCTGACTCACTTTGAAGTCTCTTAGCCATATAAACTCATTTGGCTTTACCTTTTCCCCTTTTTATTCAAGGTCTTTTTCCAGTTGCATTGCTAGTTGGTGCTTGGTAGTAATCCCTCGGTGCCAGGGAGGCTAATCTCTGGGAGTCATGTCCCACACTGGGGGGAAGGTAATGCATTTATATACTGAGTTTGGATTAGAGAGAGGCCACATTTAAGAAACAAGGAGGCTCTCAGGAGGCAACTCTTAGGCACTCTACAACACTAGGCTAGGTTTCAATTTCAAGAGCAAAGGCTCACAAGCATAGTTGTCAATACAAGGGCCCATTAATGGACTATCCTTCTTTGCCAGTCATTACCCCTACACTTGGGGGACAGTTGCTGCTCCATTAGGGAATGTGACAGAGCTCTCCAGGATAGGAATTCAATATTCTCTCAGTTATTGTATGAATCTCCACCCCCTGTGACAATGCCCCGTGAACATTTGAATACATTTATATACCTTATATGTATGTCCAGGTGAACTTCCTCCCATGTATCCCCCATCACTGACACCCCACACCAGTGATCCCCCACTGCCCCAGTTGTAACCCTTCTGTGATCTAAAGCTTCTTAAAAAATGAAGCCAATAAAACAGCCAAATACAATTAATAGGAAAATGAAATAATAATGGTAGGCTTAAATATAAGGAATAAAATACATAAAAATTTAATAAAAACTGAAAATAAAATAAAATTTAAGAATTGGGATATTAAAAAATAATGAAAAATATTTAAAAAAATTTTTTTAAAAAAGCAGTTTATTTTTTCTGTCAGTATAACATTTTGAAATATTATTTCTACATTAGAAACATTACAGGATTACAGATAATTCATGGAAAAGTACAATGTTCACATATACTCTGCTATTGTTGATACTTTACATTTGTGTGGTACTTTTAAATATATATATATATTTTAAAAGATGCTTAGATCACATAAATGTTATACAAAAATTACAGGGATTCCCATGTTCCCCACCTCCCACACCTCCCATAACATCCCACATAAACATCTTTCATTAGTGTGGTACATCACCTGCAATGGATATACACATCCTGGGGCTTTGCCTCTAAGCATGGACCATAGTTCACATTGTAGACCACACTCTCTCTCCCACAGTTCTGCATGGTATATGCTGATGTAAAATGGCCTATATCTGTCGTTGTAATGTCACTCAGGATAATTCCCAAGTCCCGAAAAAGCCCCTGTATTACAACTGCTTTTCCCTTCCCTGCCCCAAAAGCACCCAGTGGCCACTGGCTATACCTCACTCTTGTAATTTCTTCCAATGCTTGAATCACAATATGTCTACAACAGAATACCATTAAGTCCACTCTAGTCCATAGCTCTTCCCCCAATCCTGAGGAGTTTGGGATCGTGATGTCCACTCCATCTCCAAGTGAGAGGGGTCCCATATCCTATGGATATGATGGATGGGATTATCCTGCCTGCAGCTGCAGGCTCTCTTTATTCCCTGGGATGGCCATTGTCCATCATCATCTCCTCACCAGATGACTTGGGTGAGTCCATTGAGCTGTAGAGTAGGAGTTGCAGCTCCACCAAGATTTTAGGCACACCTGGCACATGGGCAGGACAAAGGTTCCAGTCTCTGGAAGTATACCTACAAACTCCAGCATCACATATAGGTTTGAATAGAAGGGACTGATGGACCATGTGCAGGGAGGACTTATTTGAGTCCAACTCTGTCACTCTCAGGAGCACAGGTTGCAAAGTAGAGCCCACTGATAGGGCATCAATCTCTGGAGCTATCCCCCCACCCCCATATAGAACTTGGGTGTCTCCAGAGCCCTCAGGAGCCCCTCTGTGTGGGGTGATATCCACTTTGGTGTTCTATGAGATCCTGCTGAGGTGTGCGTAAGCGTTACCTCTGGGATGACCTCCCAACTCTCTTTAAAGTCTCTTAGCCACATGAACTCATTTGTCTTTACCTTTTCCCCCTTTCATTCAAGGTCTTTTTCCAGTCATATTGCCAATTGGCACTTGGTATTAATCCCTTGTTGTCAGGGAGGCTCATCCCTGGGGATCATGTCTCACACTGGGGCGAAGGTAATGCATTCATATGCTGAGTTTGGCTTAGAGAGAGGCTACATTGAGCAACAAGGAGGCTCTCTGGTGGCAACCCGTAGGCACCCCATAACAGTAGGCTAAGTTTCAATTACAAGAGCAAAGACTTGTAAAACTAGTCATCAATAACAAGAACCCATCAGTGGACTATCCTCCTTTGCCAGACACTGCCCCTGCACTCAGGGGACTGTTGCTGCTCTCTTGGAGAATGTGGCCGAACTCTCAAGGCTGAGAATTCAGTATTCCCTCATTTATTGAGTGATTGTCTACCCACTGTGACCATGCCCCACCCCTTGGTCATTTGAACATTTTTATATATCTTTCATGTATATTCAGGTGAACTTCCTCCTATGAAACCCCCATCCCAGACACCCCCCCCACCAATGATCCTCTACTGCCCCTTTTGTAACCCTTCTGTGATCTAAACCTTCCTTGAAGATGAAGCCCATATAAAGCTTCTTAAAAAATGAAGCCAACAAAATAGCCAAATACAATTAATGGGAAAATGAAATAATAATGGTAGGTTTAAATATAAGAAATTAAATACATAAAAATTTAAAGAAAACTAAAAATAAAATAAAATTTAAGAATTGGGATATTAAAAAATAATGAAAAATATTTTTAAAAAATTTTTGACATTTTGCCCATCATCACTGTAATATCTGTTGTCCTGTATGTACAGTGACATTTTCATCCATTTATTCCCCAGTGTCTTGCTTTTTTTTTTCATTTTGTTTTCAAAGAAGATTTAGGTCACAGTAAATCACATACAGAATACAGGGGACTTCCATATACCCAACAACCTCCCCCTTTTCCCCCTTCCCATATTAATACCTTTTTATATGTGGATGGTACATTTGTTAAAACTGATATACAAATAGTGAAACATAGCTACTAACCATGGTCAATGATTTACATTATGGTTTAAATTTTAGACCATATACTTTTATAAATTTTGATATATTTAACATGGCCTGTGTCCATCATTGCAAGATCATGTAGAACACTTCCATGGCCCACTAAATACCCCCTGTTCCATCTATTCTATTCTTTCCACCCCCTCCCTTTGGGTCCCACAGCGACTGCCCGGCTTCACTCCATGGATGACAAGATTCATAGTTACTTGCAACAACACTGAGGTCTTGACACACTTGTTTGTGCTCTCCTATTAGGAACTGCCCATGCTTGTGAGAGACTCCCGCCCCTCAGTTTGAGAACATATTGGTTCTTCCAGGATGGGAGCCCAGCTCCTTCCCACTCGTTATGTGGGTCTCCACTCACTGATACAACACATTATGATAAAATGATGACTCGCACACTCCCAAGAAGCCTGCCTTAGGTGTGCCCTGTCCCAAATGTACCCCCATCCAACACCCCTAAACCATTAACATTTCCTTGTCATATTGCCATAAAAGCGTTCCCAACTTTGTACTTTCAACCACATGCCCGCCAATTCCCAGTGTTCCATGGACTGTCCAACCCATCTTCCCCACTCTACCCACCTGTCAAACCTGTATAACCCAACCCAATAGTATCAATATCCTCCTGTCATATCACTTCAATGCTCAACTACACACTTCCACCTTATCATAGATTACACCCATATAGGCATTGGCTCACGACCTTCTTCTCCCTTTCTATTTTTTGTAAACCTGTCTTCCAGACAATAGCTCTCTGAGTCTGCTCGATTTGCTTAATTCATGTCAGTGAGGTCATGTAATATTTGTTCTTCGATGCCTGGCTTGCTTCACTCAATATAAGGTCCTCAAGATTCACCCAAGTTATCCCGTGTGTTAGCACTGTATTCCTTCTTACAGCTGAATAATATTCCATTGTATGTATGTACCACATTTTGTTTATTCATTCATCTGTTTATAGTCATTTTGGTTGGTTCCAACTTTTGGCAATAATGAACAATGCCTCTATGAACATTGGTGTGCATATATCTGTTCATGTCCTTGCTTTCAATTCTTCTGGGTATATACTCAGCAGTGGAATTGCTGGGTCATATGGCAGTTCTATAGTTAGTTTTTTGAGTAACCACCAAACTGTCCTCCACAATGGCTGGACCATTCTCCATTCCCACCAGCTATGGATGAATGTTCCCATTCCTCCACATCCTCTTCAACTCTTGTAGTCCTCTGTTTTTTTAATAGCCGCCAGTCTAATGGGTGTAAGATGTCATCTCATTGTAGTTTTGATTTGCATTTCTCTAATAGCTAGTGAGGTTGAGTATCTTTTCATGTGCTTTTTAGCCATTTGTATTTCTTCCCTGGAGAAGTATCTTTTCAATTTACTTGCCCATTTTTAAAATGGGTTGTTTGTCTTTTTATTTTCAAGATGTAGGATTTCTTTATATATGCTGGATATTAGGCTCCTATCAGATATATGGTTGCCAAATATTTTCTCCCATTGGGTAGACTGCCTTTTTACTTTCTTGATAACCTCCTTTGAGGTGCAAAAGTTTTTAATTTGAGGAGATCCCATTTATCTCTTTTTTCTTTCACTGCTCATGCTTTGTGTGTGGTTCATGGAACCATTTCCTATTATGAGGTCCTGTAGATGTTTCCCTACATTATCTTCCAAAGTCTTTATGGTCTTGGCTCTTATATATTTAGATCTCTGATACATCTTGAAATGGTTTTTGTATAATGTGTGAGATGGTGTTCCTTTCTCATTCTTTTGGTTATGGATATCCAGTTCTCCAAGCACCATTGTTGAAGAGGTCATTCTCTCCCAGTTAAGTGGGCCTTGTGGCCTTGTTGAATATCAGATGACTGTAAAAGTGAGGATCTATATCAGAACTCTCAATTCAGTTCCATTGCTCTGTATGTCTATTCTTGTGACAATACCACACAGTTTTGACCACTGTAGTTTTGTAGTATGTTTTAAAGTCAGGTAGTGTGATTCCTTCAATTTCATTTTTCTTTCTCAATATGTCTTTGGCTATTCAGGGCCTTTGTCCTTCAAAATAAATTTAGGAATAAATTTCCTAGTTAGTTTTTCCAATTCAGGAAAAAATGATGTGATTTTTATTGGGATTGCATTAAATCTGTAGATTAGTTTGGGTAGGATAGACATCTTAATGATGTTTAGTCTTCCTGTCCATGAACAGGGAATATTCTTCCATTTATTTAAGTCTTCTTTGATTTCCTTTAACAGTGTTCTGTAGTTTTCTGTGTATAAGTCATTTACATAGTTAGTTAAATTTATTCCTAGGTATTTGATTCTTTTACTTACTATTGTAAGTGATATTGTTTTTCTTGATTTCCTCCTCAGATTGTTCATTATTGGTGTACAGAAATGTTACTGATTTTTGCACACTGATCTTATAACCTGCGACTTTACTAAACTCATTTATAAGTTCTAGAAGCTTTGTTATAAATTTCTCAGGGTTTTCTATGTATAGGATCATGTAATCTACAAATAGTGAAATTTTCACTTCTTCCTTTCTAATTTGGATGGCTTTTATACCTTTATCTTGCCTCAGAGCTTGAGCAAGTACTTCTAAGACAATGTTAAATAGGAGCAGTGATAGTGGGCATCCTTGTCTTGTTCCCAATCATAGAGGGAAAGCTTTAAGGATTTCACCATTGAAAATGATGTTAGCTGTGAGTTTTTCATATATACCTTTTATCATGTTCAGAAAGTTTCCTTCTATTCTTATCTTTTGCAGTGTTTTTATCAGGAAAGGGTGATGTATTTTGTCAAATGCTTTTTCTGCATCTATAGAGATGATCGTATGATTTTTTTCTTTGGATCTGTTTATGTGGTGTATTGCATTGATTGATTTTCTTATGCTGGAACATCCTCAGATACCCAGGATGAAACCCACTTGGTCATGGTGTATAATTCATTTGATGTGTTGTTGAATAGAATTAGCAAGTATTTTGTTGAGGATTTAGCATCTAGTTTCATTAGAGAGATTGGTCTGTAATTTTCCTTTCTTGTGGCATCTTTGGCTTTGGTATTAAGGTAATGTTGGCATCATAGAATGAGTTAGGCAATATTCCTTCTGTGTCTATTTTTTGGAAGAGTTTAAGCAGGATTGGTGTTAGTTCTTTCTGGAATGTTTGGTAGAATTCACCTTGAAGCCATCTGATCCTGGGCTCTTCTTATTTGGGAGATTTTTGATGACTGATTCTCTCTTTACTTGTGATTGGTCTGTTGAGTTCATCAATTTCTTCTTTCGTCAATGTAGGCTGCTTGTGAATTTCTAGCAATTTGTCCATTTCCTCTAAATTAGCCTTCTTGTTGGCATATAATTTTTCAAAGTATCCTCTGATGATACTCTTGATTTCTGTAGGGTCAGTGGTGATATCTTCTTCCTCATTTCTTATTTTGTGTATTTGCATCTTCTCTCTTTTTTTCTTTGTTAGTCTAGCTAAGGGTTTGTCATTTTTATTGATCTTCTCAAAGAACCAGATTTTGGTTTTTTAAAAAATTTTTAGTGCTTTCTTATTTTCTATTTCATCTAGTTCTACTCTGATCTTTGTTATTTCCTTCTTTCTACTTTCTTTGGGGTTAGTTTGTTGTTGTGTTTCTAATTCCTCCTGGTGTGCAGTTAGAGCTTCGATTTTAGCTCTTTCTTTTTTAAAAATATATGCATTTATGGCTATGAATTTCCTTCTCAGTACAGCTTTTGCAGCATCCCATAGGTTTTGATATGTTGTGTTGTCATTTTCATTCATTTCAAGGTAGTTACTGATTTATTTAGAGATTTACTCCTTGAGGAAGAGGAGTGTTTGTCTAAGAGTGTGTTGTTTAGCTTCCATATCTTTGTGCCTGTATTAGTCAGCCAAAGGGATGCTAATGCAAAATACCAGAAATCGGTTGGTCTTTATAAAGGGTATTTATTTGGGGCAGAAATCCACAGTTACCAGGCCATAAAGCATAAGTTTCTTCCCTCACCAAAGTCCATTGCCACGTGTTGGAGCAAGACAGTTGCCGACGTTTGCCAGGGTTCAGGCTTCTTGGGTTCCTCTCTTCCCGGGGCTGCGTTTCTCTCTGGGCTTAGCTCCTTTGTTTGCTCCACAAGGTCAGCTGTAGACTATTAGGCTCTCTAGGCTTTGCATCTCTCCACAAGGCCAGCTGTGAACTCTCAGGCGAATGGCTCATCTCTACCCTGTGGCCTTCTCTCCTTCTCATGACCAAGCTCTCTTACTTCCCGGGGCTCCAGCTCAATACTCCAACATCAAAACTTCAACTCAAAAACTGCTCCCTCTGTCCTTTGCCTTGCCTTTTATCTTCAATTCCCCCACCCACCAAGGGGTGGGGCTCAATGCCTTACTGACGTGGCCCAGTTAACACCCTAATCATAACTTGATCATGCCCATAATAGCAGACCAGTTTACAAGCATGATCCAATATCTATTTTTGGAATTCATAATTACATCAAACTGCCCAACTGCTGCAGTGCCTAATCTGGTTCTCTGGCCCTTACTGATTTCCAGCTTCATTCCATTGTGGTCAAAGAAATTACTTTGTATAATTTCAAACTTTCTGATTTCATTGAGCATTTTTCTGTGGCCTAGCATGTGGTCTATCTTGGAGAATGATCCATGTGTACTTGAGAAGAATGTATATCCTGCTGTATTTGGGTGTAGTGTTCTGTATATGTCAACTAGGTCCAGATCTTCTAATGTATAATTCAAAGTCTTTGTTTCTTTATTGATTCTCTGTCAAGATGTTCTGTCTAAAGGTGATAATGGTGTATTAAAGTCCCCCATTATAATTGTAGAGGCATCTATTTCTCCACTTAGTTTTTCCGGTGTTTGCCTCATGTATTTTGAGGCACCCTGGTTAGGCACATAAATGTTTATGATTGTTCTTTCTTCTTGAGAGATTACCGCTTTTACTAATATATAGTGTCCGTCTTTGTCTCTTACAAAGGTTTTGCATTTAAAGTCTATTTTTCCTTATATTAGTATAGCTACTCCCATCCTTTTTTGTTTATTGTTTGCATGTAAGACTGTTTTCCAGCCATTCACTTTCAGCCTCCTTGTGTCCTTGGGTCTAAGGTGGGTTTCTTGTAGGCAACATATAGATGGGTCATATTTCCTTATTCATTCTGTCAGTCTCTGTCTCTTGATTGGTGAGTTTAATCCATTAATATTCAGTATTATTACTCTCAAGGAATTACTTACATTAGCCATATTTTCTTTTGGTTTATGTATGCTATATGTTGTTTTTATTTCTCTTTTTGTCTTTTTAGTTGTTCTTACACTCTCCTCCAACTCTCTCTCTCCTTTTTTTTACTTTCAACCTGCAGAGCTCCCTTTAGTATTTCTGGAAGGGCAGGTTTCTTATTGGCATACTCTCTTAATTTCTGTTTATCTGTGAATATTTTGAACTTTCCATTATTTTTGAATGCCAGCTTTGCTGGATAAAGAATTCTTGGCTGGAATTTTTTTTTTCTTTTAGTACCTTAACTATGTCATGCCACTGCCTTCTTCCCTCCATGGTTTCAGATGAGAAATCAGCACTTAATCTTATTGAACTTCCCTTGTATGTGATGGTTCTCTTTTCTCTTGTTGCTTTCAGTATTTTCTCTTTGTCTTGAGCATTGGAGAGTTTGACAAGTACATGTCTTGGAGTAGGTCTGTTGGGATTTATACTGTTTGGGGTACGCTGTGCTTCCTGGACTTGTACATCCATCTCCCTCAATAGGGTTGGGAAGTTTTCAACCATTATTTCCTCCAACACTCCTTCTGTCCCCTTTCCTTTCTCTTCTCCCTCTGGGAAGCCTATAATGCGTATATTTGTGCATTTTGTGTTGTTGTTTAAATCCCCAAGTCCCTTCTGGATTTTTTCTATTATTTTTATCTATCTGTTCTACTATCTGTTTGATTTCAGATGTGCTATCTTCCATATCACTAATTCTTTCCTCTGCCTGTTCAAATCTGCTGTTATGTGTTTTTGGTGTATTTTTGATATCTTGGATTGTGCCATTCATCACCATCATATCCGTTATCTTTTTATGTATGTTTACAATTTCTTCAGTATGTTCTCCCACTTACTTCTTAATATCCTTAATTTCTTCCTTCACTTCATTAAGTTCGTCCATATTTGTTTGGACAGCTTTGATTAGTTGTTCAATGTTCTGCATCTCTTCCTGGTTTTTAGTTTGTTCATTGGACTGGGCCATGTCTTCCTGTTTCTTAGTAAGATTTGTAATTTTTTGGTGCTGTCTGGCCTTTTTTTTATCTTGATGGATTTATTCAGTTGATTAGCTTCTCTCTCTACCCTAGGCTTTTGTTTGGTTGCTGTTTTTGTGTGTGTGTTAAGTTTTCTCTTTGACACTAAGTTCCTCTTATTCTATTTCCTTGCTGTTGTCTGCATTCCCTTGAAGGAAAAAGATTAGGGCCAGAGAAAGTGAAAGAGGTAAGAAAAGAAAAAGGATAACAGTAATAATAATAGTAAAAGTTAGAAGAGGAACCATATAAGACCTTGGAAAATGAATATTTAACTCATGTAAGCAGTGTAGAGTAATAGGAATAAAAAAGTGGAGTACCAACAGTGAAAGGGGAAATCGAGTAGAGAAATATATATAGAATGAATTAAAAGACCAGAATGATGAAGAGATGGAAAGAGAAAAGACAAAAAAAAATTAATGAAAGGAAGAAAACAGGATAGACAAGATGGAAATAAAAACCAGAAAAATTGAGGACTAAACAAAGAGAAGTGGAATGTAAGAACAGCAACAGAAAGTGGAATATAGAAAGATGAAGGAAGGAAAATAGATAGTGTTGGTAGACAAAATTGGTATACAAAGGCAAGGGGAAATCAAGGAAGAGGAAACACAGCAAACAAAAAACAAGCTAGCAGCACCTTGAGCAATTTATCTCCTTGTCCAGCTCCCTCCTGAAGCCTCCTGCTTTGTGGGTTGCCAAAACAGCTCACTGGTGCAGGATCTTGCTCCCACTCAGCTGTTTTTTGCGAGAGAGATGGTGAGTTCCCTTTTAAACTGACGCCATCTTGCCGCTTCTCAAGCTGGTGGAATTTTTGACCCTCAGGTTGGATGTCCAGTCTTCCAGTCCAGCAGCTGATGATTGAGGAGGGGCTCTCCCACCTTGAGTAGTGATGTTCCTTAACAATGCATGTCCACTTGCAGGTTTAAGATACTGGATCTGATATTTTTCTCTTTCTTCAATTCAGCATTTGTGGAGTCCTTCTCCAGCCTCTACCATTCTCCAGAGTATCTGCGGAGGATTTTTCAGGGTATAAAAATGTAACCACCTTATTGCACAGAAAGAATTTTATATATAGTGAGTTCCTATTATTTTGTTAATACAGGCAGGGGAAGGGCCCCAACTCTTTGGGAACTGCCCTATTCACCTGAGAGTACTGATATGTAGTGGTATCAGCAATTTTACATGATACTGTATCCCAGCCACAAGCGATGTGTTTAGGAGTGGACACTTGTTCCAAGCTGAGCCAATCAGTACCTATTCCAGAAATTTTGAAATAGAAGCTTATATCTTGGATTGTAAGATATAAAATATAAGATTGGAAACCACTGGGTCAACCATGTTTTCCACCATGTGAACCAGAGAAGCAGTAGAAGAAAGTTTGCAGAGAAAGAGAAATGAAACAGATAAGTGAAGAGAAACAATGAGAGAAAGTGGGACTTTACAACATCCATGTTCCTGGTTCCAGATGCACAACTGCATGCATATTCCATAATATACCCATATCTTTTTAATGTACTGTCTCTTGTACTTAAATTAGTATGTTTCCTGTCCCTTGAAATTCAATGAATCATAATCATTACACAGTGAGGAAATAGATAAATGCTTTATAAATACAAAATCTTAATATCTATGCATATTTTAATGGAAGAGATAGAGACAGTTTTCTAATTTTTATTTTTCTACCTAAATTTATACAGGATTTTAGAGTTTGTCAAGTACATTTTACACAATATCTAATTTCACCCCAAGTCAATTGGTTACTGAAATCTAAACTCTCAATTACTGCATCCAATAGTCATATGTAGCCCTCAGCAACTGTGCAAGGTAAGTACTAGAATCTTCATTTACAGATAGGGAAACTGCTGCTATTTCTTATACTTTTCATCCCTTTCACTTTGCCCTAAACAAGCAATAGCAAGCAAGAGTTGGACAGCCATTTGTCAAAGCTGTGTCCATAGAGTTTCTCAGACCTTTGCTTTTGCTGTGTTGCTATCCTCCCTAAGAAATCAACACGTGGCTCTTTGTCAGTTCTTTATCGTCACTTGCAGGGCCAACTTATTATTTTATATTGGTCCCTGGAAATGGTGGAGTAAGAAGCTGCAACAAACTAGGTAAGAATGTTTTATTAGTCTCTCAAAGAACTCACCTACCCTCCACCCCACACACAATTGTTGGCTTGTTTATTGCCTCCACTGTATATTTATTTTTCTATTTCACTATTTCCTTATAATTACCTTTCCTCTACTTTCATTGGACTTAATTTACTATTCTTTTAATAAGTTCTTGATTCAGAAACTTAAATCATTGAATTTCATCTTTTCTTTTATCTAACATCTCCATTTAACATTATAAATTTCCCTCTAAGCATGTTTCAATATATTATATTGTCATTAATGCAATAAATTACAAAATATTTTTTAATTTCCAGGTTTTTTTCATTTGCAAATATGTGAATAAACAAAATATGTAAGTTTTGTTTACTCAGTTTTGTCCTAGTTTAACCTTCATTTTAAAAAACTATTTTTTTTTAATTAGAGAAGTTGTAAGTTGAGAGAAAAATCATGCAAAAAATACAACAGTTCCATATAATCCCTATTGATGACACCTTGCGTTAGTGTGGTGCCTTTGTTACAATTGATGAAAGAACACTTAAACATTATTGTTAACTGTAGTTCATAGTTTACTTTAGGTGTATTTTTCCCATATGCCACCCTATTATTAACACCTTTTAATAGTGTATATTTGTTATAATTCATGAAAAAACATTCTTACACTCATACTAATAACCCCAGTTCATCATCCACAACAGAGTTCACCGTGTTATACAGCCCCATGTTTTATCTTCTAACTTTTCATTCTAGTAACATATAAGACCCAAAAACTTCTCCTTTCAACCACATTCACAACTATAATTAAGCATTGCTAATTACACTCATAATAATGTGCTTCATCACCACTATCCATTTCCAAATATTTATAATCAACCTAAATTGAAATTCTGCACAAATTAAGCATCAGCTCCCCTTTCTGTATCCCCAGTCTATTCCCTGGTAACCTATATTCTAGAATCTAACTCTGTGAGTTTGCTTATTCTAATTAGTTCATATCAGCAAGATCATAAGAATATTTCTTCTTTTATGTCCGGCTTATTTCACCTAGAATAATGTCTTGAAGTTTCATCCATGTTGTCACATGCATCAGGACTTCATTCCTATTTACAGCTGAATAATATTCCTTCATATATATCACATTTTTCTGAACCATTCCTCGGTTGATGGACTCCTGGCTTGCTTCCACCTTTTGGAAATTGAGAATAATTCCACTATGACCACCAGTATGAAAATATCTCTTTTAGTCCCTCCCTGCTTTCAGTTCTTCTGGGTATATACCTAGGAGCAAGTTTGCCAGGTCACATGTTAATTCTATATTTAGCTTCCTGATGAACTTCCAAACTGTCTTCCACAGCAGCTGAATCATTTTACATTTCCACCAGGAATGACTGAGTGTTCCTATTCCTTTACATCCTCTCCAACACTTATAATTTTCTTTTTTTTTTTTAATAGTAGCCATTCTAGTGGGTGTGAAATGATACCTCATTTTGGTTTGATTTGCATATCCCTAGCAGCTAGTGATGGTTAGCATCCTTTCATGTGCCTTTTAGCCAGTTGTATATCTTTTTCAGATAAACATCAATTCAAGTCTTTTGCCCATTTGTTAATTGGGTTGTTTGTCTTTTTATTTATTGATTTTTATTGTGGGATTTTTCTTTGTATGTTCTAATATTAAACCCTTATCAGATATGTGATTTCCAAATATTTTCTCCCATGGAGTAGTTTGTTTTTTTACTTTTGTGACAAAGTCCTTTAATGCACAAAAGTTTTTCATTCTGAGGTGGTCCTATTTATCTATTTTCTCTTTTGTAGCTGGTGCTTTGGGTGTAAAGTCAAAGAAACCATTGTCAAACATAAGATCCTGAAGAAGCTTCCCTACATTTTCTTCTAGAATTTGTCATCCTGGCTCTTATATTTAAGTCTTTGACCCTTTTTGAGTTATATTAGTATATGGTGTGAGATAGGGGTCCTCTTTCATTCTTTTGCATATGGATAGCCAGTTCTCCCAGCACCATTTGTTAAAGAAGCTATTCAAGCTATTCTTTCCCAATTGAGTGGACTTGGCAGCCTTGTCAAAAATCAATTGGTCATAGGTGTGATGATCTATTTCTGAACTCTCAATTTGATTCCATTGGTCAATATATCTATCCTTGTGCCAGTACCATAATGTTTTGACCACTGCAGCTTTGTAATATCCTTGAAAGTCAGGAAGTATGAGCCCTCCAACATTGTTCTTCTTTTTCAAGATGTTTTTGGCTATTCAGGGCCCCATGCTGCTCCAAATAAATTTGATAATCGACTTTTCCACTTCTTTAAGGTAAGCTGTTGGAATTTTAGTTGGGATTGCATTCAATCTGTAAATCATTTGGGTAGAATTGACATCGTAATGATATTTAGTCTTCTAATCTTTGAATATGGAATATCCTTCCATTTATTTAGGTATTCTTTTTTTAAATTTAGCAATATCAACATTATTTATGTTATATACAATTTAAATGCAATTCCCTCCCCCCCATGGGATTTAATCTTTTTTTTTTTTTTCATGGTTTGGTTCATTTATTTTTTTAAGGAAGCTTTGCATTACATAAAAGTTACATCGAAAATATAGGGGATTCCCATATACCCTCCTCCCTCTCTCACACTTTCCCCCATTAACAACATCTTCATTAATGTGGTACGTTTGTTACAATTGATGAACAAATATAGAAGCATTGCTACTAACCATGGTCTATAGTTTACATTATAGTTTATGCTTTGCATTGCACAATTTTATAGATTTTGACAAAATGTATAATGGCCTGTATCTGTCATTACAATGACATGCAGAACAATTCCAATGTCCCAAAAATGCCCCGTGTTGCACCTATTCTTCCCACTTCCTCCCCTCATAACCTTTGGTGACCACTGCTTTTATATCAATGTTACAAGTTCTTCCATTACCAGAATAAGAAAATACCTACTTTAGTCCATAGTTGCATTGCCGCCTTACATTTGTTCATTCCTCAATCTTGAGGATTTGGGGAACGTGATGCCCAATCTGCTTCCAGTTGAGAGGGGGCTTAGATCCCATGGGGCAGATGGATGGAACTACCTTGCTTGCAGTTGTAGATACTCTCTGTTTTTTTGAGATGGGCATTGTCCATCCTCATCCTTTTGTTAGTTGTCCTGGGTGAGCCCATTGAACTGAAGGGTAGTGTTGGCTGCAACTCTCCTGAGATTCAGGGCTCAACCAGCATATGGACAGCCAGAAGAATCTGGCACACATATTTAATGGATATGTGTTAATTATAGGTTCAAATAAAAGGGACAGAAGAACAATGTGTAGAAAAATTACAAATGTGTCTAATTCAGAAACATTGGCTTCTTCAACAAGTGGTGCTGGGATAACTGGATATCCATATCCAAAAGAATGAGAGAGGATCATCATCTCATGCCCTATACAAAAATTAACTCAAGATGGCTCAAAGATCTAAATATAAGAGCCAAGACCATAAAATTCCTAGAAGATAATGTAGGGTATTTTAGATTGCTTTGGAATAGAATGTTACAGTTTTGATCTTTTTTGTGGGCATAACTTTCTGACATTTTTTTTTAACAATTTTTTTTTTCAAAGATACTTAGATTACATAAATGTTACACAAAATATATAGGGATTTCCATATGCCCCACTCCACACCTTCCCACATAAACATCCTTCATTAGTGTGGCACATTCATTGCAATTGATAAAGTCATCCTGGGGCTTTGCCACTGAGCATGGATCATAGTTCACATTGTAGTCGGCATTCTCTCCCACACATTTCTGAATGTTATGTGATGATATAAAATGGCCTATATCTGTTGTTGTAATGTCATTCAGGATGATTCCCAAGTCCCAAAAAAGCCCCCATATTACAACTGTTTTTCCCTCTCCCTGCCCCCAGAGCCTCCAGTGGTCACTGCCTCCACATCAGTGTTGTAATTTCTTCCAATGCTGGAATCACAATATGTATATAGTAGAATACCAGTAAGTCCACTCTAGCCCGTAGTTCATTCCCCAATCCTGAGAATTCTGGGATGGTGATGTCCACTCCACCTCTATTTGTCAACTTAGATTTTCATTTTCTTTATTCCAATTTTTCTCATAAAACTTTGCATGGAATCTGTTCTCAGTACTTTTCTATTGTTCATTTTTATGTGAAGTTAACTTTCATGAATTTTCAGAAGGCCAATAAGATTCAGGGTGGTGTTTTTAATTTTACTCTCTTATTTGTTTTAGGCAGTGTTCAAAAATTTGGCAGCTTGCCTTCTGGGATGTCATGAGTCTGTTCCTGTCCTTCTATCTAGACCTTCTCCCTTTCTCTCTATGGTTCTTATCCAGTTTTGCTTTTTTTTAACTAGGAGTTTCTCACTGTCCTGGAAGGGAGCTCTGGCTGGTAAGTGTTGAGGGTTCATAAGATCTAGATGGATTCAGCTTGTTAAAGCAGGCTCTTTGTACTCAGCTATTATTGGAACGTGAGAAGCTACTGCTTTTGAAAACAACTGTTATTTTCAAATTCCTCCCACTGTGCTTTCCAGTGAATACCTATGGGTCCTTTTGGATTCTCCTCTTTGGTTTCCCTCTACTTCTTCCAGGTCAGATGCCAATGCCATGAAGGTCTTGAGGTCTGACCTCAACAGCTTGCATTTTGGGGCTCATGAGGATTCTTTGTCATATAGTTTTGTTGTAAATGCTGATCATGAATTTTTGCTTTTTTAAAAATATGTAGTTGGTCTTTGTCTTTGTCTTTTTAAAACAGGGATTGAGGGATTCAGAAATCTATATTGTGGTTGCCACTGTCTTACCAGAATACACCTGTCATTTTATAGTTATCTTTTTGTTATTAATTTCTAGCTTAATTCCACTGAGTTGGAGAACATATTCTTTGTACCTTCAATCCTTAGGTATTTATTGAGACTTGTTCTATGGCTCAACATATATTTAATTTTGATACACACACAGACACACACAATGCATTGTTGAAAAAATATACATGTCATTAAATGAAATCTACTGAGTATACACTTGGAATGGATTGTACAAAGCATGGCATGCATAACACAGTGAATTCTGTGGTGGAAGATGGACTGTGGTTAACAGAACAAATATGAGAACACTCTCTCATGAACTGTAACAAGTATATAATACTAATACAGGTTGTTAATAATTGGGTGGGTTGGGGGAAAGGAACACCAAATGTAAAATATTAGCTCTAGTTAGTAGTAATATTTTGACTATGTTCTTTCATAGTTTGTAACAAATGTTTCACAATGTAAGGTGTGTGTGGTGGGGGGATATATGGGAACACTGTAGGATCATATGCACGTTTGTTTTGTAAGTACACAACTTTTACTATACACTTATTGTTTATATATGCTCATGTATGAATGATATATTTCAATAAAATATTTCAATGAAAAATATGTGTCATTGTTCAGTGCAGAGTTCTACTATTGGTCAATTAAGTTAAGTTTAAGTATGTTGGTGAGCTCTTTAGTGTTCTTTCAATTAGTGAAAGAGGTATGTTGCAATCAGCCATTTTTATTGTGGAGTTTTCTATTTCTACTTTCAGTTCTTTTTTTTTTTTTCTTTTAAATAGTTTGAAGTTATGTTTTCAGGTGCATAATAATTTATAATTTTTGTATATTTCTGACGGATTTATTCTTTTATAATATTGCCTTAACCCTCATTATCTGAGTAATGCTTCTAGCCTGAAAGTCTACTTTATATGCTATTAGTAAACATGCACAAACTTTCTTTTGATTAATGTTCGCAAAAAAATCTTTTTTATCCTTTAATTTTCAACCTTTCTCTGTACATATATATATATATATGTAATATCTCCTCACATATTGCTTCCAACACATATTTTTTATCTTGTATTTCTGTATCTCCAATTGCAAAGACATCACAATGTCTCATGCTGCTTTCTGTATTTATTATTTGTACTCAAGTTGGAAAATTTTGAAGGACCTAAATTCTAATTCATCATTACTTTTTTCTGTATCTAAACTGCTATTAAACTCATTTAGTGGGTTCCTAAGTTTTGTTATTATGGTTTTATATTATAGATTTCCATTTGATATCTTTCATGAATTCTAATTTTTAGGGAAAAGTCTTAATCTTGTTTTCTATATATTTGAACATATTACTCACTTTTTTCTCACAGGTACTTTTAAAGTTTGTGTTTGGTAATTCTAAAATCTGGGCAACCTGTGGATCCTCCTATGGTGTGCATTTTTACTCTTGATTTTCAATTTTTGGTACAATTTATAGGTCTTTTAAAGAAAAATTATTATTATTATATATCAAACATTATGTATATAAAATTGTATGGGTTCTGAGTGATGTAATTTTCTTCCAGAGAGGATTTAATTTTCTTTTTGGCTGGCTTTTATAGTGGAGAAGAGCTCCTTATAGCTTTCAAGGATTGAAAATATTTTGAGGCTGGTAATCAGTCACAGTGAGGGCTAACCCAATTCCATTTTGCCCCATTCATAGGATATAACCTTTTAGGAGTCTTAACTGAAAGATTGGAGTTTACTAGGATTCATCCTTCCCAGAAACTGAATTGTAATTTTTGTCTTTTAAGCACCATGAGGTAGCTAATTTTTATTTTTTATTTTTTGTTTCTTGGTTGCCCTTTAAGCTTGATTTCTTGGCCTCTAGCACATTAGGAACTGGTGAATGCTTCCATGTAAAAGCATTGGAAAATGTTCTTCTCACTTCTGAACTCCAATTTTATTAGCCCTTGTCCTGTAGGACTGATGAAAGATCTGGGCTATCTCCATTTTTTGCTTGGCCTCTTGGCCCAGCATAATTTAGAAATTGGGAAATACCTTGAGGGAAGATTCTCTGTGTAATCTTGGCCCCTCAAGGGTAGCTTTCTTGGTGGCTTTCTGAATGACTTCAAATAGCTGTATTATGTATGATATCTAGCTTTTACAGCCATGTTTGAACAAGAGTGCTAGTCTGACACAAACTGCTTTGTGATAGCTAGACGTCATCTTTGTTCTGCCTTTTAATTATGAGTTTGTGAGATTGTTTAGTTAATATTTGCTTTTTTGTAAATTCCTTTTAGGTTGAGATGACCCTTCAATTTCTAAAACTTAGCCAGAGCTTGGCATATGTTAGCACTCAATATATATGTTAATTGTTATTGAATTGAACTACCATGTCTTTGTCTCTCTTTCATTTCTCATCATGAGTGCTTTTAAAAGTTATTATGCACCCAGCAGTAATTTATGTACTTTGGAAGTACAAAGAGAAGTGTCTCAGTTTGTCAGGCTACTTTAACAAATACCATACCACAGGACTTTATTGGCTCATGGTTTCAGGGGCTAAAAGTTCAAAATCAAGGCATCAGTGAGGACTGCTTACTCTCCAAAGTCTGTGGTGTTCAGGTGCTGCCTTGCCACAATCCCGAGGTTTCCTCGGCATGCATTCTCTGCCTCTTGTCACCTGGTGAGCTCGTCTCCTTTCTGGCCTCTGTGACTTCTCGGTTCTCTTTACAAGGGCTCCAGTCATATAGATTAAGATCCTCCTCTGATTCAGTTGGCCATTTCTTAACTAAGAACATCTTCAAAAGGTCCTATTTACAATGGGTTCACACCCATGGGGAGAGAGATCAAGATTAAAAGCATGCATTTGTTGGGGCACATAATTCAACCTATCACAAAAGATAAGGTATAACTCTTGCCCTTAAATAATTTAAATCCTTAAATAAGAGACTCTTATGATTGAAGATATTGTTATGGTCACCTAGGTCTATTGAAATTATTAAAAAAGTGGAATCATAGCACATAAATGGATATTGGGGTTTTCTAGTTTAAATATGGGGAGTAAAGTTTGACTCACAAGGCAATAATAGTAAATGGCAGTGTGTTCCCAGACTATTGTGAGGAAAACTCCTCTGTGGCTAGTATGGTGCTAGAAGGAAGAGTCCTATGACTGACTAGTGTTGTTGGCCATGGGTGTCGGCCATGAGAGTGGCATAATATATTCACATATTTGCATTCGCTGATAAAATCTGCTTATATGGTATAAAGATAATTAAGGATTCGAGAAACAACATTTGAAGACAAGGACTGAGTTTGGAGCACTTTTGGAACTTAAACATAGTTATGCTTTATACTCAAGTACCTGAATTTCTGCTTGTATACCGAGTGTTTAATGAGTTGCCACATCCTTAGTACCACTTACCACATCCCTGGCTCTGTTTTACTGCTGTTAGCTAATTTACTTTTCACAGCTTTATCACAAATTGTTACACATTCCATACTCTTGGACATATCAACTAAACCCCATGAGTCTCATGTCTTTACCTTTATGACACAGATCACCAAAGCTACTTCACTGTGCTGACTCAACAAGGCTTAAGCTACCTAACGTATGTGAACACACTCTATAATCTAAAAGCAGTATAAAGATGTAGTATGCTATTATTAGTCCCAGTCCATCACACTGTGATAGCTACTGACTTAGGAGATATACAAATGGAGGATATTGAAGGCTGTGATGTTGAGTCAAGGAATAGATTCCTGTAGGATAGTGACTTTAATCATGAATGAAAACATGAGGAAGAGGAAAACTGAATATTGTGGAGCAAGAATGAGAAAAATGATTTCCTAAAACACTAAGAAGTGTTACCTGCCTGGGATGAAAAAGTATACATTAAAATATAGATGTATATAAAATATATTAAAAATAAAACATAAAAATGATAGAATATAATGAATATTTGATTATAAATGAGGTATATGATTCTCATCACTGGTTTCTTTGTTTTCTAGGTATTAAAATTATTCCTATGCATGTCTTGGATATCCTATTTAACTATTAGCTTTTTTAAAACAAGCTCTTATTCATTATTTTATCACTTTACATGTAGTGAAAGAATATAGAATTTGGAGTAAGAGATATTAGTTAAAGTCTTTGCTCCATCACATTCTTGTGTGACTAGAAAATTTTTCTCATCTGTGAAATAGAGATGATGACCATTGGATAGCCAAAATCATAGGGCTATGGTAAGGATCAACTGAGAAGTGATATCCAAATGTTCATCATTAGTATCATCATCATTATCAACATCATCATCATCACCATCACATCAATCATCCTTATCATCATTAGACCCAATACCTTGTCTACAGTGGACCAGTGAATATTTGCTGAATGAAGGAATGATGAAATAAATGGAAGAATAGATGAATGAGATGAGATGGTCTAAAAACAAAGCAGGATCCTAGATTATTCAGGGCCTTTAAATCTTATCTTTAATAAGTAGTTCAAGGCAAAAGATGGTTTAGCAATGCTTAATTTTGAAGCTCTGCTCTATGTAAAGTTTTCTGACAGTGAAATGTAAATTTGGCTTTAATGGAGCCCAAGTAAAGGCCAGGGGCCATGGATGAGTTTGGGGAAAACCTTCTTTTTCTCTTTTTTTCTAAAAGGAATCTTTAAATGGTTTGGCATTGGGGGAAAAAGTCAATTCTGCATTGAGTAGGAGCCAGCAAATGAGCTTGCAGCAGAAGAGAGGCAGGAATACAACTCCCATCTTAATTAAGTCTATTCTGGATGGACAGCATGACCAAAGAGTTACCCTAGTTCAGACTCCCAGCAGCTGTATCCAAATCAGGCATTCATTTCCGGAAGTGAATTTTTGCCACTGAAGTTAAGGATGTTACTTCACAGAGAAAATTGTATCAGCCAATTTGAGGAGAGTTTAAAGCTCATGACATTTCCTGTCCCTTGTAGGGAGTCTTGTGTATGTTAAAAAAAATTTTTTTTAAACAATCAAGACTCACTTTTGTCCCAAGATAACATCGATTCTTTGTCTCCTCTTCATAATTTCTGTTATAGTGGCCTGTGCTTGAGAATAAAAACATCAGCTTAAAGGGGGGATTAAGCATATGTGGAAAAAGTTAGTAAGATTTGAAAGGATGACCTCTTTTATATTTCTGGCTCTGTTGCATAGGGCCTTCTCAGATGAGTGAAAGGAAGGAAAGTCCGCAAGGACAATCTCTGGGTGGGTGGAAAAGAAAGGAAGAAATCGTATTTTAAAAATATCCCTTTATTTCAAATGGAATCACTTGCTCAAGATCAAGAAACCCTAAAGGGCAAATATTATCAAGAGCTTAGTGTTATTTATGAATTGATTTTCATAAATGCAATTGCTTTTTGCATGCAGCTATGAGCATTCATATTTATATGTGTATTTTTATTGGTTTTGGAAAAAATTTTCTAATCCCAAGAATGTGCTGTATTTTATAATAAAGGTAGTAAAGGTCCCAAACCAGGTAGTAAAGGTCCCAAACTGCACACTCTCCACAGACTTTCTTCAAGTGACCTTTAAACATAGTCTAATCATTTTGCCTGAAGTACTGTGAATTCTCAGAACTCATTTGAGTCCTTTACTCAAGGATAATGCGTAAGTACGAACATGTCTTCCCATGCTAGATATGGGGTGGGAGATTTTATGCCTCTGGTCAGCCACATTTATATGACTGCTGAATATTGTCATAAGAATGCCTGGAAATTAGTAGAAACATTCAATAGCGGTAATAGAGGCATTGCATCTTAGACCTGTAAAATATAAATATATATCATATAGTAGGTCAGCAACCTGTGAAATTCCAGAGGAAAAAAAAAATCAGATGAGGTGACCTCATATTTTAAAAGCCATCCTCATTTTTAAGAAGACCAGGTAGTTCTGATGTAGGTGGTTAGTTGGGTAACCACACTTTGAAAATTACTCCCTTAATGGGGAAGAGAACAAATATTTCTTTAATGATCATCTACCACTTGCCAAACATCGACAGGTACTTTCACTACATTAGCATCATTCCTCATTATAACCATATGAACAAGTATTATTATTCCATTTAGCAAGTAAGAAATGTAATTCAAGAATAATCCATAACTAAAAAGTGGAGGATCAAGAACTCAAACCTGTGTTCGCTTGCCTATTTCTTTCCCTATGCCAAACTTTCTCCTTTTACTCACATGTCTATTCTGTGCATCAGTAAATTATTCTTCCTTAGCTGCAAAAGTGGAGTGTTTCTTGCTTTGGATCATCATTTCTGGTAAACTTTGAACACTATCAGCATGCAGATAATGCCCCACTCAATAAAAGTATGGAGAAAAATGTCTGGTAGGTCAAAACTGTTTTAGAAGTATTTTTTCCCAAGAGCAGTGGGCCGCTGAGATTTTTGAAATTATTGTGCCTCTTTTCTTTCATGTGTAATTGAATATTTTGCACAAAAGAAAACTGGGGAGGGGTAATCAAACTTGTGTATAATGATTTCTTTGTTTGTTTTTTTAATAACCCAATCCTATTATTTATTATGGTTCCATTATCTTTGGAAAGTTGATGAATTTTTCTCTTCCTTTTTATTGGTTCCCCATTCTTTATAATATCCAGTTGCTAAAATTAGATTTAGGGCATCAAAATTATGCCTTATTTATCATGATCATATTTTTCTGTCATTGAAAATCAGTACCATTTTTGTTTTCCTTAAAACATCAATAGATGCTTTCTTTTTCTCTTTCACCAGCATTATAAATTAAGGTGAGAGTGTGTATAAATGTACAAGCCATTTTCCTGAACTCAGGAGGGGTATACAGATCCCAGTGTTTCGCCAAAGTTAATTGTTTCCAAGAATTATTTTTTTCTATTGATAATTTTATTTCAAAGGGCTTAATTACTTTCTGATTGCCATGTAAACTGTCTTATTTTCACTGTCCAGAAAGGACATTTTTTTTGGCCAAAAAAGTTTATTTTAGAAATGAGACCTAGAAGACCAGAGAAGGCAAGAGACTTGTTTAAGCTCACACAGCCAGAAACAGAACCAGGGTTAGAGTTTATTTTCTCCAAATGCCTTTTATTATATCATACTGACTTAATTAGATTGCAGTCTTAAGAAGACTTAAGATTGGAATCTTAATCCTGGTTAGCCATCTTGCCCTGATTGCTTTTGAGCAATAGAAGTAGAAAAGATAATTGGAAAAGATTAAAGCTCACCAATTTTGGAAAAGAAGAGCAAAGCGCTTAGTGTCTCAGTAAAGCCTTGGAAGATAGGACATTGCTGTTTACCTAGGAATAGGAGCTGCTACTGCTCTGTCCCCTAGTTGGTTCTTGGGGAAGAACTGAGAGTAATGAACCTTTGACATTCTTTCACTCATTCAACAAATATTTATCCCCAACCTTCTGGGTATAGTCCTAGGGACACAGAGATGGAAGATGCTATTTCCCCTCCACCACCACCCTAGGTAAAAGAGTTCCCATTCTAGGGCACGTAGAGATGTATAAACCAACAGTTATACTATAGGGTGATACATTTTGTGATCAAAGTTGATTGTAGGATTTCAACACTAACTCTAATTTTATTACAAGATATGATTTTCTCTCTCCTGCACTCATGGAATTATCACAAAATTAATTCCTTCCTTCATTCAATTTATTTTAAGTGATATATTAATTATTTTCTGTGCCTTATGCCTTACAAAGCCCTAAATCAGGCAAGTTTCCTGTCTTCAAAAACATGCAATCTGGTAGAAGAGACAAAATAAGTATTTAACCATAAAAGGTAGTGGGTGAATCTTCATCTTTAGATGAAGAGGTTAGGATAAAGGTGGAATTTATCATCTTAAAGAATTGGTAGCATTTGGCAAGTAGAGAAAGGGCAATGTAGTCCAGATGTTGGAGACTTTGTGCCTAAAGGCCTGAAGCTTAAGGAAGTAGTTCGGTTTTACAGGGTAATCAAGTATGAGGACGGCAGTGGTGAAAATTTCAGTTTGGAAGGCTATGTTGTAGCTATATTTGAACCATGAATGCCAAACTGGGCATTTTGAAAGGAATCTGACTACTGGCAAGTCCAACAGAGCCATTTGTTGAAATATCAAGCATTTTTAAGGTGACTAAAATAACCTAACATTCAGTTGAAGAGTTGCTTTAAGTATTGACTTTGTTTTACTTCCCTGAAAAGCTCACAGCTACTGACAGAAGATGACACTGTGCCTTCCCATGTGGTCATGAATAGTGTGTGTGTGTGTGTGTGTGTGTGTGTGTGTGTGTGTGTGTGAGAGAGAGAGAGAGAGAGAGAGAGAGAGAGAGAGAGAGAGAGAGAGAGAATCAACTCTCGGAAAATAGTTTTGTGTATTAATCATGGGGAAGGGATAGTAGAAATATGGATTTAACATATGTACCTACTCTGCCCAGCAACTTTTCAAGGGATAGAAGGGACTAGAAGATGAGAGTTCTCTATCCTGGGCCTTGCTTTCTTTAACCATCCACAACCCCACCTCCAAATCCTTCCTTGTGGACCCAGTAAATGTCCCTCCATTTCTATTTGCCCTGTGTGTGTTGGGGTGGGGAGGGCTGTGTTTAATATCAACCAGCTGCTGTCTCTACTGACCTTCCCAGGAGCTGAGCATATCCTAGACCTCACTGTGCTTTAACCATTGTTAATTGATCCATGGATAATTGAGAATGATAGCCCTTTGGTATTAGCATTGATTTGGTATTAGCAGTGGGTGACCTTTCACCTGTTTCAGACACTCCCTCACCACCTGTGTCTTTATTAAGACTCCTGTAGATACATTTCCAAGTCAAACATATGAAGAAAAATCTCTTGGTTATAGGTAAGGAAATTATCCTTAGAACTTCATGACAACTGACAGGAAGACATGTAGAGCCATTAGCTACCACCTCACATAGAGAAACACTGAGTTCAAAAATGTTTTAAATGGAGTGACTCAAGTTAGAGTAAACTCACTTGAGTAACTAACTCAGGATCCCTAAACACTCACCCTCAAATTCTAGTGCCAAAATCCACTAATCAAAGATAGAGTTGCTGCTACCACTCTTTTTGCCAATAAGAGAGTGAACCAATACCTCAGATTTATTTATATTGCAAGACTTAAAAAAAATACTGAGTGAGGTAGAGGCCAATAATGTTTATTCAAAATAAAGGCCAAACCTTCACCTGATAAAGAGAAATCCTAGAGATTATCCAACTGCTTTTAAATAACTGATTCAACTCAATTAAGTTCATTAACCTTGAAGCAAATGTCTAAATTCTTAGGTAAAGAACCTCCAGACAATAGGCTCATTTGGATAAAATGGGATCCTTTGACATTCTCCACTCAGAGGGCAGCAGGAGACAGACACTGAGGGACAAAAAAGGAGGAAACTCAGTCATGGATTAAGGATAGATCAATTTCAAAATAAATCTGGACAAGTCTATTAATAGACCCACAATGAAAGAACAATATTTATCAAACAGATATTATATGCCAGATACTTTTAAAGGTACTATCACCACTTTCATATGAGGAAATAGAGCCTCAGAGAAGTTTTATAATTCTTGGAAGTCAAAAGATGATAACTAGAAGCTCTGAGATTTTAACTCATGTCCATGTAATCCCAAAACTCTTCTCACAGACTATACTATATTGAGATATTGGTAACTTTTACCATTTTTTGCATGCTTAGTGATCCCAGTATCTATAGTAGACATGGTCCTCACCAAAGACAAATTTGGCGGTCTCTATTACACCCATTTTACAGATAAGAAAACAAGAGAGATAAGAATGATGAAATTCACACAGTTTGTGTCCATCCAACCAAGTCATCATGTTCCTCTAGCCCCTTCCCATCAGTGTGACTTTTGGGGGCCTTGCCAGACCAAAGAGACAAGACTCATCTGTTTCTTCTGGGTCGTCAGTGGTACCATAGTGTGTGTGCTTGTGGCTCTCATAACTCTTACACATTGTATTGATATTGCCTATTTCATCTGTCTCTCCAAGTAGAATATGTGCTTGGACTCAACTTGTTGGGGCCACCCCTTGGTCACTGTCCATCTCCAGGGACTATTAGAGTGCCCAGTATAGAACAGGACCTCAGGAACCTAGGTTGAATACCTATTTTGATAAAAAGGTCTTATATGATGAGTCCTGGAGTAGAGAGAAAGGTCATATTAAAGTTTCTCACAGGCTTGGATGTTTTGGAACTGCTCAAGGCAATTATAAATGTACCAGAAAACAGGAAATCAGACACTATGCAGCCCTCAGACATTTGATGATTATGTGTCATACAGCATTTCCCTATTTTGTCATATTTTGGATTTCTAGAAGAAATTACAGAGAAATGGTCACTCCATTCTCTTTACAATAGAGTTGTTCATCTGTGGAACTGAACAGCCTGGCCAGGGACTAAAGTTCAGGATGATCTGACCCAGAAGCCAAGCCATAGATTGTGCTTCTTTCAATCATCATCCTATAGCCTTCCTTTTACAATGGTTGCCAAAGTTCATAGTAACCAAATAATAATGCCATCTTTGGTGTTTTTTATATTTACTTTTTTGTTGTTTGGGTTTGTTATTGTTGTTGTTGTTTGTTTATTTCACTGTAATCCCAGACAAGTTAGTAAGAAAGCAAAGTAAATGGCTTCACATTCCTTGAATGACTGCTTGGTTCCTGGCACTGTATCTGACATACTGCATAGGATGACATATTTAATTCCCCACACACCCTACGTGGCAGGTTATAAAATTATAGCTAAAATCTGTAACTAGCAACTGCTTAAAACATGTTGGTTAGATAAATAAATGAGGTGTATTCCAGCCCACCTTAGCCAGATTTCCAAAGAAAAAGAGAAGCTGAAGCAATACTGGGGACTGCAATCCCCAGGAAGTAGCAGTGAATGCAAAGAGTGAGTTAGGGAAAAGATAACAAGTTCAAGGGCTATGCCGCCAAGCTGGGAGCTTCGTAATAAGTACAGCTGATTCCTTGGCCTCCAGAGATGTTTTCCAAGGAGCCATAAAATATACCATGTCTCAGAATAGTTCTTCCAAACAGTGGGAAAGGAAGAATAATAATATACTTCTGGCTCCTTCCTGTCCTTCATCTCCCATTAGTCAAAGTCTACCTCGTGGGGCTTTAACTGCACTTCTCAAATACTCCAGGCAGGCACTGTGACCAGAGCTCCACGGGATCCTTCTGGCCAGTTGGCAGGTATGTTGATCTCTCTTTGTAGGTCAGAGCAGTGCATGAGACTCCTCAGTTTGCAGCAGTAGCAGCAAGTTGGATCTATGACCACAGAAAGGGGAATGCGCCCTTGCCAGGGCCCCTTAGACTTAAGCAAGACAAGTGGCCTCAGCTGGAGTCAGAGTGTGGGGCACAGAGGCACTTTGTATGGATTTAAGATGATGTATAAACTGAGTCTGATATACAATCCTAAATGGCCTTTCTCTTGCCCAAGTCTTGTACTCATTCTTAAATCCAGACACATGGCTCCTTATGTTATTTTTCCTGTCTTTGTCATGGACTCTAGACACTTGGCCTGATTCTCTCTCCAGTCAGAAGCTGCTACCATGCACTTCTCTGCCCATGTCTATTCTTGCACTCCCTCCCTCACGGCACCATCCATCCCACCTACTTACTGCTGCCCTCAAAGACAAGCCTTTAGGACAGGCGTGGCCAGCAGGTATCTTCATCCACATTGGGTCAGACTGGCAGTGACAAACTGGAGAGCTGCATAATGGAAACTTTGGCAAAACCTCTGGCCCCATTTTCCTCGTAGATGGCTCCCACGGCACCAGGAAGGTAGGGTCAAATTGAAGACATGTGAATACTTAGTCACAAGTGAGTAATTTGTAACTCAAAGGCCTCTATACCGAGGCACCCATCCCCCTCAGACCTCAAAGATTTAGGTCATACAACTCATATTCCTTGGATGAAATAGATTGGAAAATATTGATGCCGGCTAAACACCAGGGATGCAAATTAATGACAATGAGAAGTCCTTAGAATCTGGAGAGGTTTGAAGGGAGAGCAAATAGGATTCACTGCTGGATGAAACTGAGTTCAAGCGAAAGTGAAAAATCAACACTTTGACCTGAGCAGCTGAAGGATGAATTAACTTTTATTGAATTTCACATTTTAGATGCAAAATACAGACAAAGGAGGCAAAAAGGCTGAGCACTGCCAAGGGCATGGGGATGAATCTGCCCAGTTCTGGGATTCACTAAACAGTTTCATTTTGTTCTTGTACCAAACTAATGGTGATATTTTGGCCTCTACCTGCCACTTCTTTGATTGCTCAAATTATTCAGAACCCAGATGGAGAAAAGAGTTGCTACTTAATGGTCTGCCTTCAAGACACTAATATTTTGTGCATTGACTGGGAGCATTGAGAAAAAAATAAAAAGAGTACAAACAGGGTGAGCTCAGTTCCACATAGGGAAGCTTTTGGTGTGTCCAGGAAGTTTGGCTGCAAGCCTTGGATCTCAGTTTGTGATGACAGGGCATTTTGGCCCTGACTGTTTAATTTGGGGGTGATCTCAGGCCAGGCTTTTAAATGCTACAGCCTGGGCAAGAAGCTTTAAGCTGGTCATGCTTTATTTTGAGTTTGGTGGGTGGATACAGTTTGTGGTGGCTTTTTTTTCCCCCAGAGGCAAGAGGATCATTGTATAAAGACATGAGCAAAAATGAGGTCTTAAAAATAGGTTCTCAGAATCTAGGAAAGTCTATGAGCAGCCCTTGGCAGAGTCAAGCGCAGAGGAGTAGGCAGGTGCAGCTGAGGCAAAGATTCGACTGCAGGCAGCAGCACTAGGTGCCTCATCCACGTCTGCCTTGCAAAAGGCATACGCCTGGCAGCCTCATCCAGGGTGACAGACTCAGGATGGAGGGCACTGTGGCTTTTAATGCAGGCACATATCTTCCTAAAAAGGAGTGGGGAGGCAGATTCAAAGGGGAAAGACTTTCCTCCATGTCTTATAAGCAATGGTGGTCAAAAACTATTTACAGCTTTTCAACTGCAAGGCAGCCAGATTCAAAGTGAACTCCTGGCTTTCAATTGTTCGTTTCAGACCAAGTTCCAGAGAACTACAGCCACTGCCGTCGATGCCATTATGCTACATTCAAGGCCAAGGAGGGCACTATGGAGGCTAACCCCGTGGATCTTAGAATCTTGGCCAACACTCAACAAAGCATTGCTTCTTATTACGAGGTCTCTGGTTGACTTCAATTGGCTATGAACATATGAGAAAACTTCCCAGGAAACAGTAATCTTAAGCACACACAATTCCATCATAAATGGTCATGGAAGGAGTTACCGAGGCACAGGACTGAAATTGTCTGTTCATGAGTGAATATGGATACTGTTTCACATTAAGTTCAGGACTGAACATCTAGAAATGTAAGGCTCAAAGGGGAAATGAAAAGTAAAAGTATCTTAGATGGATTTCCCTGAAAACAGAGTTCAATACAGAGAGTGCATGCAGAAAATTTATCAGCAGATACACTTTTAGAGAAGAATGGAAAGCAGGTTTGAGCAGAGGCAGAAGCTGACCCACAATATGGTTGAAATTGAGGCCTCAGCAGGTCTGACAGAGCACTCTGGAGCTGGGATCGATCACCTTTGAGAGTGTCCAAAATTGCACCAATAGGCTGGAAATCTGTATCGTAAATAAGTCAATCGCAGGCCACTGTTTCCTTGGACTGGATGTGGCCTGAAGTGAGGCAGTTCCTTGTGACCAAGGAATATTTCCAGTAAAGGACTCAGCTGCCAACCACTAGCAGCTGGGGACCTGGGTCTGTTGGCACTAAAGAAGGAATCCAGAAAGAACATCAGATTATTCTCTAGAAATAAATTGTGTATAGGTGGATTTGCTCCCCAAGCAAGGTGGAGGCATGGTGCCAAAATATTGTTGGGGGATTTCTTCCCCATTGAGTTTAAATTCACAATTTGTGAATTCCAGAAACCTGGCGTCAACTGACTATCATTGTGATGCAAACATACCAAGAAGATTTCTCTTTCACGTCGATATTATTGAGTTTTGGCTATGCTTTTTTGGCAATGGTAAATATTGTGTTATGGGAACATTATTTTGCCAGTGATAATTGCTTTAGGGGACTGGAGATTAGCTTGTTTTCCATATTTGCTGTGTGTAGGCCATGGAACATCTGTATGCACTGACTTGGAAGGTTTTCTACAATGTTTTGCTGAATGATAATCTTGTGTGTTTCATTAACTCTTTAGACTCTTTAAAAATCAGGCAAGGGAACTCCACTTCCAGGAAGATGGGATTGATGTATTTCCCCTATTATCCCTGGTAAGTACAATTAAAATCCTGGACATTATATATAAAACAAAAGAAGTATCTAAAAAATGAAGAGAAGGCAGAATGGGTAGGGGCTGTAGTTCATAAGGAATGGCATGGTGGTGAGTTCCCTGCCTCATATATTCCAGACTTGGAGATAAAGATGCCAACAAACTGAGACACCAACACATGCAGATGTAAAAGGGCCCAATGAGTGCCTGCTCTAACTAAACAAAGGACCTGGAAAAGGGCAGCCTCCCAAGACAGAAAATATTTTTGAAATAAACACTACACCCAAGCCCCAAGCCACAGAATGAAGACACCACCCCAACTAACACCAGCAAAGCCTGAGCAGGGAGCCTATACTTCCACCCTTATGAAGCTGTAATAAGTTGCCTCAAGACCTGAGGGTGCGGTCAGAAAAGGCCATGTAGGGAGTCTGGACTCTTATCCAAGCTGGCTAATAACAAGGCCCTCCTTCACCTGTGCTATCAGTGGAATCCACGTGGAGAGTCTAGAATTTCATCCCTACCTGGCAGTAGCAAGTTGTCCCTTCCCATCCCTGCTAAAGTGGTTTTAGAGGAAGTCTAATGAAGAGTCAGAGCTTTCACTATTGCTCAGCAGTAATGAGGACACCCCAGCTGCAGTGCCAGTGGAGACCTTATTAGGAGCAAGGATTCCCATCCTAGCCCAGCAGTAGTAAGGGACACTCAATTTGGGTACCAACAGAACCAGGTGTGAAACTTGAACTTCTACATCCACCTGACAGCCATGAGGTAGTGCCTTTGGTTCCCTGCCAGAATGATGTCAGAGAAAGCCAGTTAAACTGAAGGTTTAAATCAGACCAAGAGTCTCATAATACAGTATGAAAATGTCAAGACTTTAAGAGAAAATTACTTAACATACAAAGAAGCAGGAACATCTGAATGAAAGAAGATGATACACAGATGACAATATGGAGATGACAGAGATGTTAGGATTATATGAAAAAGATTTTGAAGCAGCTATTTAAACATGTTTCAGCAAGCAATTGTGGACACTCTTGAAACAAATGAAAAAAATAGACTCAACAAAGAATTAAAAAGCCTCAGAAAATAAACAGTAGAACAAATAAAAACCAAATGAAAAAATTTAGCACTGAAAAGCACAATAAGTGAAATGGAAATATCAGTGGATAGCCTTAACTCCAAGATGTAAAGGGGAAGATAGAACAATAGAAATTACTCAATATGAACAATAGAAAGTAGACTGAAAAAAAAATGAAGACCTTCAAGGAGGTGTAGGAAGAAAATGTGTCACCAGAGTGGTGAAAGGAAAAGAGAAAAGAGGGTAGATATTAAAAAGTACTTAAATAATAACTGAAAACTTCCCCAATTTTGCAAGAGATGTAAACCAACAGATTCTACAAACTTAGTTAATCCCAAATAGATTAAACACAAAGAAATCTAAACCAATACACAATATTTATAACTCTTAAGACTAAAGACATGAAAAAATCTTGAAAGCTTCTGGAGAAAAGCATCTTCCCTATAGAGGAAAAGCAATTCAAATGACAGTGTATTTCTCAGCAGAAACCATTGAGGCCACAAGAAATGAGCACATTATTTTTCAAGCTCAGAAAAAAATGAATTGTCAACCCAAAATCCTATATCCACTTATTATATCCTTCAGGAATGGAGGGGAAATAAATATATTCTTAGATGAAGGAAAACTAAAACAATATGTCACCAGCAGACCTACTCTAAAAGAAAGATTTTCTAAAGGAAATCTTCTTTATAGAAATGGAATGATAAAGGAAGATAAATTGAAACATCTGGAAGGAAGAAAGAGCACAGTAAGCAAAAATATGGGCAAAATATATAGGATTTCCTTTTCATCTTGAATTTTCTAAATTATGTTTGATGGTTGAATCAAATTATAACATTGTCAGATATGGTTCAAATGGTATAAAGAAAATATTTAAGACAATTATTTACAAATGGGCGAAGATAAAGGAACATAAAGGGAGGTCAATTTTCCATACTTCTCTCTTGAATTGGCAAAATGATGACAGTTGTAGACAGAAAAATTATGTATACATGATGTAACACCCATAAAACCACTAAAAAAGCTATAAAAATAGATACACTCAAAACACTATAGAAATCAAAATGGGATTCAAAAATATTCAAATAACCTACAAAAAGGCAGGGAAATGAAAACAAAGAAAGGGAAACAAATGAAGAAAGAGGTAAAAAAAAAGATAAAATATCAGACTTAAGCCCTAACATATCAATAATTACATTAAATGTAAATGGTCTAAATATACCAAATTAGAAGAGAATTATTGGCTGAGAGAATTAAAAATATGTCCCAAATATATACTCTCTACCAGAAATTAATTTCAAAGATAATGTTGTAGCTGACAGAAGAATCAATGATCTTGAAGACAACTGAAATTATTCAGGCTGAGGAACAGGAATAAGAAAGAATTTAAAAACTGAACAGATACTAAGAGACCCATGGGACACCATCAAGCTTACTAATATATGCATTATAGGAGCCCAGAAAAAGAGGGAAAGGGGCAGAAGGAATAAAGAGAAATGGCAGAAAACATCCCTAGTTTAATGGAAGACATGAATATGCATATTCAAGAAGCATGATGACTCTCAAACAGGATAAACTTGAAAAGAACCATGCCAAGAGACATAGTAGTCAAGTCTTTGAATTCCAAGAACAAGAAAAGAGTTCTAAAAGCTGAAAGAGAAAAATAATATGCTATGTAAAATGGAGTCCCAATAAGAGCAAATGCCAATTTCTCATGAGAAACATGAAGGCAAGAAGACTGTGGGATGAAATATCTCAAGTGTTGAAAGAAAAAAATGGCCAACCAAGAATATTATATCTAGTGAGATTGTCTTTCAAAATGAGAGCGTGTAAAGCCTTCCCAGATAAACAAAAGCTGACAGAGATTTGATTTTCAACACTAAACCTGCCATAAAAGCAATGGTACAGAGAGTTCTTCAGACTGAAAAGAAAGAAAACTAGGCAATGGATTGAAATGGCATGAAGAAACCAAGATCATCAATGAAGGTAACCCTAGGGAGTAATTATAAATGCCAGTACTAGTGTAATGTATTTTTTGGTATGTAACTCCATTTTTTACTTCTTAGACATTAGAAATTGCAAATGCATAAAAAGTAAAGAAAATCTATGGTTTGGGACATACACTATATGGAGATATAATATGTAACAAGTATAATGAAAAGGTGGGGGCAGAGGAGTATAAGAACGTATCTTTCAGAAATTACATTGGTATTAAAACAAATATGATTGTTACAGATTTAATGTTTTACATTTAAGTACCATGGTAACCACAAAGAAAATATATGAAAATATATACAGAAAGAAATGAGAAGGAATTAAAATGGCACAACACCAAAAGTCAAATAAATATGAAAATAGGCATTAATGGAAGAATTGAGAAAATAAAATATATAAGATGTACAAAGACCAAATAGCAGAATGGCAGAAGAAAGTTTATGAATTATCAGTGATTACTTTAACTGTAAATGGATTAAATTATCCAGGCAAAAGACAGTGATTACCAGAATGGATACAAAAGTATGACCTAAATCTATGCTGTTTGAAATAGACGCATTTTCAATTCAAAGGCACAAGTAGGTTGAAAGTTAAAGGGTGTTAAAAAATATACCATGCAAAAAGTAACCAAAAGAGAGTTAGGGTAGCTATTCCAACATTAGATAAAATAGATTTTAACTCAAAACCTGTTATGAGGGACAAGGGAGGTCATGATATATTGATAAAGTGGTCAATTCAACAAGAAAACATAACAATCATAAATATATATGCACCTTCCAGCAGAGTCCATATATTGACAGATTTGAAGGGAACATTAGATGGTTCTATATTAATAGTAGGATTCTTTAATACATCACTTTCAATAATGATTAGAGTATTAAGACTAAAGAGCAATAAGGATCAATAAATCAATAGAATTGAACAATTCTATAAACAAACTAGACTTAGAAATATCTGAAACACTGCACCCAACAGCAGGAGAATACACCTTCTTCTCAAGTACACATGGGTTAATCTCTAGGAAAGACCATATGTAAGGTCACAAAACCAGCTTCAATAATTTTAAAAAAATCTTGAAACCATATGTATCAGTCAGTCAAAGGGGTGCTAATGCGAAATACCAGAGATTGGTTGGTCTTTATTAAGGGTATTTATTTGGGGTAGAAGTCCACAGTTACCAGGCCATAAAGCGTAAGTTTCTTCCCTCACCAAAATCTGTTGCTATGTGTTGGAGCAAGACAGCTGCCGACATTTGCCAGGGTTCAAGCTTCTTGGGTTCCTCTCTTCCCGGGGCTGCTTTTCTCTCAGGGCTTAACTCATCTGTTTCCTCCACAAGGTCAGCTGTAGACTATCAGGTGAACGGCTCCCTTCTCTTCTCCTGGGGTCTTCTCTCCAACATCAAAACTCCAACATCGAAACTGCTTCTCAAAAACTGCTCCCTCTGTTCTTTGCCTTGCCTTTTATATTCGATTCCCCCACCCACCAAGGGGTGGAGCTCAACGCCCTACTGACGTGGCCCAGTCAACGCCCTAATCAAAACTTAATCATGCCTAGATTAACAGATCA
>JAQZBX010001323.1:0-25984 GCA_029593785.1 Cabassous unicinctus
TATATAGAAAAAATATTTAGGTATTATGTTTTTATTAGAATGCTCTGACACCTTTAATGAAATTATACAAATACATAAATGTACACATAAATAGCAATTGTGATCCCTATTTCAAAATGAATATAGACCAAGGAAATACCTTTACTTGTATAAAGCATATACATGTATATTACATGAGGATTTATTACTGAAGTAGAGGTCTCAAAGCCAATTAATTGATGGGGTCACATACAGTTCAATGGTTAAAATAAGTTTCACTTTATACAGGTTTCTAATTTATAAGTTTTATAATACCAAGAGAAAAATAAAACTAAATATTATGGATCAATTAATTACACCTATCATAGCAATTCATAAAATTTTAAATCTCATCCTCATATTTGAAACTTTTAATGTCTCCCATGCAACTGGCAATGTTCTACACAATTTGCTTTTGCCAAGTCACTTTGAATTCAAACAACCCTATAACATGCATGTTCTTATCATCCCCATTTTTACATGATACAGCAGAGGGGAGAAAAAAAAAACTTAAGTAACATATCTTAAGTCACTTATAATGGGGGAGTCACGAAGGAATCTTACTCACTCTGCATTATAGCAGGAGCTGTTGAATTATGCCCTGGGATTTCACCAATGTAATTTTCCAATTTTCAGATGGTGTTAACTGGGGATGGTGAATTAAGGATTATGTGACTGAATGCTGTTTTTGCTTGTTTCTTTCCAAGAGAACAGATTTTCTTAATTGTACTTTGGAAGGATGAATGAAGAAATTGTGCTTGGCCTTCCTAATGGAATAGGGGGTAGACAATGAACATTTTCTCAGAGGACCTTGCTGGTTGAATTGTAAATTTGCAAACCTCCATGGTAGCAAATTTCTTGTTGTATTTAATTTCCTTAGTTCATGGGTAATGTATTACTCTGGCAGCAAAGGAAGTTTGCATCTCTTTGGATTCATTTCTTTGCAACACTGGCTGATCTTTATCAGCAAAGCAAAAATAATTTTAAATAATAATCACTTCTAATCTCTAAATCAGTATAAATATACTTGTAATTGAGTAGCTCTGAAATATTTTTATTTATTTACTACATATCTGATACCATACATCATTCAGAGGTTCTTCAATAACAAGAGGAGAAATATTTTCTCAAACAATATTTGAATTACAAAAAACACATTGTTAATACATAGTTATTGAATTCAATTTAAAATTAGCAGATTAATATTTACTTATTAATTCATTAATAGTTATTTGCCTTTGTGGATTCAAATTAGAAATAATTTTCAAAAGATATAATGACAGAAAATTGACATAACATTTAAAAATTGCATAAAAAATTGATATATTCACATGGGAAAAATACAAGTTAGCTAGTTGAGATAAGGATAGACAGTACTCTGAGCCTTTCATATTCTAAGATTCTATTATTTATTTCAAATGGATAAATAGACTGTTTATATTAAAATATAGTTTGAAATAAAAAATATTAATTACAAATCAAAATATTGATGAGGAAAATAATATTTTCACCAAATCATGGAGCAGTATATGAAACATCAATTGTGTAAATTGCTTAAACAATGTAAGATAACATTTTGTGTTAAAAATGAAATCACTGTGAGTGTTTTGCCTAATTTCTTACATACAGATTTGCACTTTGGTATTCATTAACAAGAAAAAATGTTCATTTCTTAAAAGGTCATATAAAGAATTATATATAGAGAATCATATAAGAAGTTATTTGTTGGAAAACAGGAAGAATAGACAATCAGATTTCATCCAAAATTGAAAATTCTTATTGACTGTTATAAGTCTCTTGATGAATCTATAAAACTTTTTTAAGAGAGAGAACATCAAACTAAGAGATGATTAAGAATAGAGCAAGAGTACCTTTTAATAATTAACAATTCTGCCATACTTATATCCTATCAAGTATACAACTTCATTTCTCTTCTTGACAAAAGTAGCACTGTTTTAGACTGTTCAACTCTATTCACAGTGTTAATATACATATATATACACCTATATACATATGTATGCATATGATTATTTATACTCAGTAATGCAAATATATTTAAAGACAGAAATTTAATTCATTCTCAGAAATCCAACTGTTTTGCTTGACTGTTTTTAAGATTTTTTTTTTACTTGAATTACTTTTACACTTTCCCTCCTTTAATTTGCAATGAATGACATGCTTTTTCCCAAATATGGTTATTAAAGACATCATGTAAGAACAAACTGCAATTGAATACAGAGTAATTCTTTTTCCTCTTTAATACAATTGACTTCTTTGAAAATAAAAGATTCAAGATTAAAAACATACTCAATTTTCAAAAATATAATCTGGAAAAATACTCTTAAATGGTACTTATGCATATTTTTATTTTTAAAATATTATATATTTTACTTTTTAATTGTATTATATTTGAGTCTATCAATATGTCAATTTGTATAAAATTACATTATTGAAATAGAACACAAAACTCATTCTTTTTTAACCAGGAAGAAATTCCCATAGTTTAAGCCAATATTAATTACACCACTGTGTTTTGAACTACTTTCTAAAGATCAGTTATTTTTCACTTGTCTTAATATATTTTGGATAAATAGGTGCTGATACACAGGCTACATGCTATGATACAAATAAGCTAATATAATACAGCATTCCTTTAACCAAACGGTCATATATTAATTATAGGGAATTTTATGGTATATCCTAGATAGAATATTATAATAGGTGGGCATGCTTCCAAATATAAGAAGTAAATCACTACAGAGGGTGGTAACCAGTGTTGCCATACTTTTCCAAAAATAGATGAGTCTTCTATGTTTAGTGAAAATTAATTTTTAGTGTAGAAATAGAGATTCTGTTTTAAAATGACCCAAAGTTTGAGGGTTATCTTGAACAACATGATGCCTGTAAATTAGTGAAATTAACCAATCCAGTCACTTCAATCTTATTTCAACAAATAGAAAATGAGTTTTAAAGGTTCTCTCCATTTAACCCCCTTCAGACTAGGTTGTTGACCTTTTGGATAGGTAACAATTTCCCTTCACACAGAGCTCTATTAATTTCAGCATAGCTGGCATACATGACCAAGAAATCTGACCGAATTATATCACGTATAGCAGCTATTACTTGTTCACTTGTTTATGTTGTTTTTATACTTTGTCATATCCTCATCAGTCTTCTGAGTATGTGGAGTTAAATTATTATATTCACTAGCAGGCATTTTGTTTGACAGTAGCTTCTTTTCATGTTCTTTTGATAGTTTCATGTTTTAAGCTGTGAAATTACAAAAACGTAAAGGCAAATTTAGCTACCATAATTTCACAATAAAAAGCAACTTAACAAGATTATTCATTTTAAGGCCGCATTAGGTAAAATGCAAAGAAAAAGGAACCTGAAAACATTTAGGTATTATTATGGTACTGGGACTTTAACTGCTTTCTAAATATGCAAAATTACATCATCTTTCTGAAAATCAACCTGTTTTTCAAAAACAAGAAAGCAACCAAAAAAGATCTGTTATAAAGTGAAATTGGCACATGAAAAACAATGAACACATTTCATATATTTGTATAGAAGATCATTTATGACTGCTAAATCATTTATGCACTCCCTATTTCTTGAAAGTCTGAGCTAAGCTAAATCTTAATATGTTTTTAATAACTGCATTGGATAGATCCCTTGATAGAGATAAAGATATGCATAAGATAAAATAATAGCCACAGAGACAGTGAGATATAGAGTGGTAGAGAGATACAGAGATGCAGACTACAAAGAGGTAGATATTAGAAACAGGGAGAAAGATTTTATAGACATCTAAATACTTTATTTTTGCCAAAAACTCCTTATAAAATTTATCAAATATCAAGGAGTCTAAATGTATTTCCTTAAAATACTGAGAATATAATAATTTGGCTAAATTTGGTTAAAGTATTCTAATCAGCATACAGTGACACTGCAATAGTAATGAGAAAATTGTGTTGAAATTTCTCATTACATTGAAAGAGATAGTGTTGAAATGGTTGAAACAATTAGGGAAGAGGATGAAGTTGACATTGTAAAATGAGGGTGGGACCAATTTGTGGTGGGACTAAGATTTTTGACTAATCTATCAAGGATAATGAGTAAGGAAGCAGAGAATGGGGAGATTTTCTAATCAGACGGCTGGAACTTTGTTCTTCTGAGACTATTTCACCAAATTCAAGCTCCCAATCTCCTCTTCTTTTTCATCTTCTTGGTGTTTCTTGTGACCATAGTTGGCAATATTATGATGATGATTCTCATTCAGTTGGAGTCTCCACTCCATACTCCTATGTATTCCTTTTCAGCCAACTTTCCATCATGGACCCCTTGTGTAGCTGCACTTTTGTCCTCAAGATAGCCACTGATTTCCTATGGCTATATGCAGTCCTCTCTGTTATACAGTTCTCACGTGCCCTAAAATCTGTGCCTTCGTTGTTGCAGGCACCTTGTTGGGTACTCTGTTCAATGATGTTGTCCATGGCATATATACAGTGAATCTCCCTTACTGTGCTTCCCAGGAAATGCATCATTTCTTTTGTGAGTTCCAAGCACTTCTGAAACTTGTTTCTGCTGATACATCATTTTAAGAAAATTGGATTTTTGTTAGTATTGCTGTGCTCTTCCTCATTCCTTTTTCTGCCATTATGGCCTCCTATGGTAAGGTAGTTTCTACTGTTTTGAGATTAAAATCATACTTAGCAATGAGAAAGGCTTTGGCAACTTCTTTCTCCCATATGATTGTTCTGTTGCTCTTCCACTGATCAGTAATATTTAAGTACTTTCTTCCCGAAGCCTATCATACTGCTGAGCAGGTTGAAGTCGTGTCAGTCTCCTACACTGTCATCACTACTGTGCTCAACCTTCTCATCTACAGTCTTTGGAACAAAGATATGGCTGGAGCCCTCAGGAGAATTCTGCAAAAGTAAAACTCCTTTAAATTTTGCTTATCTATTGAGAATAATTCAAGAGAGTATGGGCCTAATATACAGAAAGGTATTATTATAACAGAAATAGACAACCTACAACAATCAAACGAATATTGTTCTGGAGACAAGTCATGGACAAATTCCTTCAAACTATTGGTAAAATCATAAAGGATCACATATTTCTTCCTGCTGAACCTTATTTAAGCTTCACAGAACTATTAAATAGAATTCTCTGTGTCAAAAAACACCCCAAATTTTCAGTTATCATCAAATATTAGAGAACAGAATATATTTTGATATTAGAAAATAAGAAATATGCAAAACTTCAGCAATATAGAACTTACACAGAGTTTTAGAATTATCTACTTAATAGTAGTATTCTAATATTGCATCATCATTTAAAAATAAACATTAGTAAAAAATTGCTCATTAGTTTTGCAAGGCTTAAGGTAACATTTAATTATGAATATATAACTCTAGTGTGTACCACAAATATACATTTTTCTTCTGTTCTCACTTTACTTTCAAAGTGGTATTATGTTTTTTAAGTGTTAGAGGCACACTTATTTATTCTATTTAATAATTATTGCCCAAATAATAGAGCACTTTAATCTATTAAAAATAATAATCTAATAAAACACTATTCATTATTATGTCCTTTCCTATATATATATATAAGTGTATTCAGATATATATGTTTATCTCTGTATACATCTGGTGCTTTGGAACTGTATGTACCTCAAAAACATATGTTTTTACTCGGATCCACTTTTGTAGGTGTCAACCTATTGTAGCTAGGATCATTTAATGAAGTTACTTCAGTTAATGTGTAAATCAAATCAATCATGATGAATCTTTTTCTTGTTACTGGAGACCTGTATAAGAAAATGAATTTAAGAAAATTAGAGAGAAAGTCACAGACCTAGTCGCCAACAGATGAATTCCATGGAACTTGAGGAGAAGTGAGAGACCAGAAGATGCCACCATATTCCTTGTCATGTGACAAACTAAGACCAAAGATCACCAGTAGCCATCCCCAAAACATCACAGTCTTCAGTGAGATAGTATCACATTAATGGTTCCTTTATTTGAGTATATTTTTGACATCAAAACCATGAACAAATAAATTCTCATTATTTATGCCAAAACATTTTATGGTATTTGTTTGAGTATCCTATGAAACTGAAGTGCATCTGCAGAGAAATACATAAAGAAATAGATCCATACAGATGTATATGTATACATTTTTATATATATGCACATGCACATATATATGCATATATTAATAGCACTCTCAATTTCTATGGAATTTTTTCCCTGATATGTATTCAAAAGTGAAAATTGTTGGTTCAAGAATATCATTATTTTTCTTAATATATATTTAATAAATAAATTTTATGAGTTATGCATATTTAGAACAACACATTAAATGTATGCATATTTCATGTATGTTTATATAAGGATATTTTCATGCAACTCAGATCACAGGCATATTTGAGATACTCTTTTGTATAGTATAATATTTGAAAAATAATTTTGTAAATGAAAAAAAACCACACTAAAATTGTAATAAATATTTACTTATTTAGTTATGTACCATTAAAAATGTGTGTTTGCCTTGTAATGTTCTTTTTTTTTTTAAGATTTATTTATTAATTTATTTATCCCCCCCTTGATGCTTGTGCCTGCTATGTCCATTCGTTGTGTGCTCTCTCCATGTCTGCTTATATCCCCCTTGCTGTGAGGTCCCGCTGCATCACCCCACCACACAGCACGGGCCGGCTGGCCTGCCCTCACAAAGAGGCCCCAGGAAGTGAACCCGGGGCCTCCCATATGGTAAATGGGAGCTCTGTCCACTGAGCCACACCTGCTTCTCTGTAATGTTCTTCTTCAGGAAATTAAAATGACTTTATCCATTTATTAGTTCTAGTCTTCATATTTTCATACATTTTATTGATTTATATTCACTCTTTATCAATGAAAAATCTCCAATACATTTACTCTTTTATAACTTCAGTTTACTATGTGTTATTTATATGAACTTATGTAAATTTTATTTTCAATTTTGTTAAAAGTATGTCTCATCACTCCTCATTATTTTGTTTAATAATTCTGTTTTTACTTTACAATGTTTGGTGTTTCTGTTTAAATTTACTGTAATTCCACTTTCAGGTAGCTATACAGAATACAACTCTATGTCAAAATATCAATCTACTTTGTCTAGCAGCACATATTTAATAATCAATAAAGTACCTCTAAATTTCAAAACATTAAATAATCAGAACCATCTCACATGAACAATAAAAAAAGAAGTGAAGAAATGCTGCTCTGCGATATCAACTGATTCTTATATTTTTAACTTTTAAAGTATTTTCTATTTTTATTATTGCTTATATCTGCATCTTTATTAAACAAACATACCTTATGGATTATTAATTGCTAATAGTTGACACTATGGGAATTTTCTGGAGAAATCATCCTTCAATGCATTACTCTGATAAGTGAAGATGCTAATAAATAGGAGCTAAAATAAATTTAAATATATATAAAACATGTGTTCCTGAAAAAATTTTCCTTATTTTAATAATATCATTTAAGCTTATGTAATTATTTCAGTTTCCTCAAACATATCAGATAGCCAATATATATAAGCTGAAATATAATTCATAAATTAATATGGATTCAATAGCCCAAATATTCCTTCTTTCACCCTGTATACAAAACTTTAACCCACCCTATATTTTATCATGATCCTATTCTTTACTTTTTAAAGATACTTAGATTGCATACATGTTACATAAAAAATATAGAGGATTTCCATATGCCCCACTCCTTACCCCTCTCACATTTTTCCACATTAACAGCATCTTTCATTAGTGTGGTACATTTCTTATAATTGATGAACACATTTTGGAGCATTGCTACTAAGTGTGGGTTATAGTTTATATTTTAGTTTACACTCTTTTCTGCATAATTTTTTAAGTTATGACAAGATACACAATACCTGTATCTGTCATTGCAATGTCATTCAGGGCAATTCCCAAGTCCTGAAAATGCCGCTATATTACACCTGTTTTGCCCTCTCCCTCCCTTTAGAACTGGTATGGGCCACTGCCTCAACATCAATGATAAAAGTTCTTCCATTGCTAGAATCATAATAAGTCTATAGTAGAAGACCAGTATGTCTACTCTATTCCATTGTTTATTCCCCAATCCTGAGCATCCTGGGACGATGATGCCTACTCCAACTTTAATTGATAGGGAGGTTAGATCCCATGGGGCAGATGGATGAGAATATCTTGATTGAAGTTGCAGTTTATCTCTGTTCCTTTGGATGATCATTATCTATCATCATCTCCTTTTTAGATGTCCTGAGTCATTCCAATAACCTGGTGAGTAAGTGTTGCAACTATGTTGAGTTTCAGGGTGCAGCTGCCACATGGACCGCCCAAAGATTTAAGTCTCTTAGACATACACCTATCAACTCTAGTATTAACTGTAGGTTCAATTAGAAGGGGTAGAAGAATTATGTGTAGGGAAACCACAACTGGGTCTAACTCTGTCACAATTGGGAGCATTAATTCCAAAGTAAGGCTCATTGGCAGGGTCCAAACTCCTGAGCTGTCTGTCCTGCATATAGTGTCCAGATATGTCCAGAGTCTCAGGAGATCAGCTATTTGAGACAATATTTACTTTGGCTGTCAATGAGATCCTGCTGAGAAATGCAAAAACCTAACCTTTGGAATGACCTTCAGTCACACTTTGAAGTCTCTTAACCATATGAACTCATTTGTCTTTACCCTTTTACCCTTTTGGTCAATGTCATTTTCTAGTTGCATTGCTAGTTGGTGCTTGGTAGTAATCCCTTGGTGCCAGTGAGGCTCATTCCTGGGATTTTTGTCCCATACTAGGGGAAGGTAATGCATTTATATACTGAGTTTGGCTTAGAAAGAGAACACCTTTGAAAAACGAGGAGACTTTCAGGCATATATATTAGGCAATCCATAATAATAGGCTAAGTTTCAATTTCAAAAGTAAAGGTTCATAAGTACAGTCATCAATATCAAGGGCCCATCAATGGTCCATCCTCCTTCACTAGTCACTGCCCCTGTACTTGGGGGATTCTTGGTGTCCCATTAGAAAATGGGACAGAGATCTCCAGGATAGGAATTCAATATTCTTTGTTATTGTGTGACTCTCCACTCACCATGACAATGCTTCCTGAACAATTGAACAAATTTATATGCCTTGTAGTTATGCCTCCAATGAACCTCATCCCATGCATACCCCATTACTGACACCTTGCACCAATGATCCTCCCCTGCTGCAATTGTAACCTTTCTGTGATTGAAAACTTCTTCAATAATGAAGCCAAAAAAATAACCAAATACAATTAATATGAAAATGAAATAACAATGATCATTTTAAAAATAACAAAATACAAATATTTTTTAAAATTTGGGAATAAAAATATAAAATTTAAAAATATTGACATTATGTCTTTCATCACTGTAATATCTGTTTTCATTTATGTACAGTGACTTTTTCTTCCATTTATTCCCCCACTGTCTTTTTTTTTTCCATTTTACTAACTATAGCTTACTCAGAAACTGCCTCTCCTCCCATTCCAGTGAGTGAATTTTGTCAACCCTGTCAGTAAAAGATTCATAACCCATAGTGAAATTAATAAACATATTATCCAGGACAAGCCAACATTTTAATCCATTTGCCTAGACCCAAATACTGATCTAGGAATGGACAGTTATTAAAGTTAAGATGAACTCTTGCCTTCCCTAAGCTTTTTGTATTTTTAATGATTTGGGAAATCAGAGATCTCCAAGTTTCTATTTGAAGGACAGCATTCAAATTGTCAAAAAATTTTAGGCCTTCAAATTGTTTTCAAATAAATTTAACCATATTAAATTTTAGGACATACAAATATAAATTAATAATAGAAAAATATGGAACTACATCAATGAAAGAAATATAAAACGGAGATGAGAATATTATTGTGCCTCACATAACACTGCTATGCAGGCAACCCCATCATCCATTACCCAAAAAACAAATGTTTAGAAAGAGCAAGTCACTAGACATGATATTTACACATCCTGTTTGTATCCCTTGTAAAGTTAACATCAATTTAAAGCTGATGATATTGTACCATTAACAGAATAGAAGAAAATGCCCCTTGAGACACTGCATCTATCATACTGAGGGCTGGCCACCCCTTGTTGGATGGATTTGGTTACATTTGATGAGGTCACGAGTTGCAAGACTCATTGGAGTCTGACGTTCAGAACCCCTTAAAAGGGATAGCCCTTAAGCTGCCAGGTGGAGCTTCACCCAGGAGGGGATGCTCTGCCTGGGACCATTTTTTCCAATGAGGACTCTGGCTGTAAAGGGGCTCCCCAGCTACCTGAGAGTTCAGATGGTGTGTTTTCCCCTGATTTGGAGAGTGGTTGTATATACTTTCATTCTTTCCTATGTCTTTCATTATTCTTCTTTTTTTTGTGATTGCTCAATTGTTATAGTCATTTAATATAACCTGAAATACACTTGATTGAATAAATCTGCCTTTGCATAGCATTTAGAGTTTCTGCTGCTTCCTTAGCAAAACAGAACAAAAAAGTCACCTTAGGCCCATGCATTCAGAGTGTGTTCAACATTTTAAGGCTCAGAGATGGTGAACCATATACTCTGGTATTCTGGGAGAGCATGACTCCTACAAAAGCACTTGTAAAATATGGTGTTGCTTCTCCATAATGCCTGGAGGACAAACCATTGATCGGCAGATGACTCTTATACGTTGCAATCTAATGGAGTTTGTCTTGTTGTGTTTCAGACTTTCTTTGGGATCCGTGATCCCTATTTTCCTTCTGCTTTCTTCCTTTGAAATAGGATTGCTTATTCTAGGATTGCCCCACCATTTTATTGTAGAAATAAATAATTTTTATAGGTTTCACCAGTCCATCAGAGACATAGGCATTGTGGCCCAGAATGAAGAATACACCCAACTTATTTTCATGTGACATTTGATGCAGAGTTGTTTAGTGGACTTAAGGCTTTCAGTATATAATGGAAAGAATTCATTTTTCATTTGGGAAAAACATGACTTTTGAAGATTCACAGGGTAGACTATGATATGATTCATTGTTAATGCATTACACTGTGTATGTAAATAGGATATTTTTATGAAGTTATTTTTACTTAAGGAGTGGCCCAGATGTATCAGATCTTATGATATATTTTATCACTTGGGGGGTGATGTGTAAGTCAAAAGGTCCTGCAAGAGAAAGGAGAAGACATTGACATTTCATGGGAAATCCAAAGAATTCAGAGATTGCTGGCCAGTTAAAATGGAACTGACCTCTAGAGGTAGCAAGCCTTCTAGTCTCTGAAACCATGAGCAAGTAATTTCCTCTTGTTGAGCCAACCTCCTGTGATATTTGTCATAGGAGCCAGGAAACACAAGAAGTCTATTTATCTCAATGTGCTTTTTTTCTGTTCATCCTGACTAGCTTTCAATGACAAAACTTTAGAAGGCATCCAGAAATGCAAAAAATGCAGTCTAAAGAGACAGAGGGAGGAAGAAACTAAAAATCAATATGGAAATTTTTTTATCTGAATTCCTCCTCAGATTACACATTATTAGTGTAAAGAACATTATTGATTTTTGCATAACAATCTTTTATCTTCCCATTTTGCTGATACAGTCTATTAGTTTTACTAGATTTGTTGCAGATTTTATAAGTAAAGGTCATATTATCAGTGGATAGAGAAATTTTTTCTTCTTCCTTTCATACTTAGGTGCCATTTTTTTTTCTTGCCTACTTGCTATAGCTGGAACTTCTAGGATAATATTGAATAAGTGTGTAGACACTGGGCATTAATGTTGCTGATCTTAGCAGGAAAACTTTCAACCTTTACCATGAGTACAATATTAGCTTTGGGTTTTTCATATATGCACTGTATTATATTGAGAAAATTTCCATCTAGTCCCATCTTTTGGAGTGTTTTTATGAAAAAAGGATGGTGTATTTTGTCAATCCCTTTTCTGCATCTATCCAGATGATCATACAATTTTTCATCTTCAATTTATTGCCATTGTAATTTGCACTGACTGATTTTCTTTTTTTGAACCACCGTTGCATACCTGGTATAAAGCCCACTTGATCGAGATGTATGATTTTCAATATGTTTTTGGATTCAGTTAGCAAGTATTTTTTTGAAGATTTTGCATCCATCTTCATTAGGGTAACTGACCTGTAATTTTCTTTTCTCATAATATCTTTCTTTGGCTTTGGTATTAGGTCAATTTTGGCCTCATAGAATGTACTTGGCAGTGTTCCTTCCTGTTCAAATTTTTGTAAGAGATTGAGAATATTGCTATTAGATCTACTTTAAGTGATTAGTAGAATTCATCTGTGAAGCTGTCAGGTTTTTGATGTTTATTTCAATTTCTTTACTTGTTATTGGTTTGTCTACATCTTCTATTATTTCTAAAGTCATTGTAAGCTGTTACTGTGTTTCTAGGAATCTGTCCATTTCATCAATGTTGATTAGTTTGTTAGTACAGAGTTATTCAAAGTATTCTCTTGTGATCTCTCATTTTTCTAGAGTCAGTGGTAATGACCCCTCTCATTTTTTATTTTATTTGCATTTTCTCTCTTTTTTCTTTGTCAATCTAGTCAATTTTGTTTATATTCTTGAAGAACCAACTTTTATTTTCCATTGATTGTAATTTTTATACTTCATTTAATTTATTTCTCCTGTGATCTTTATCAGATCTTTCCTTTTGCTTGCTTTTGGATTGGTTAGCTGTTCTTTTTCTTGTTCTTCCAGGTGAGCAGTAATGTCTTTGATTTTTGGTGTTTTTTTTTTTAACATAATCATTTAAGGCTATACATTTCACTTGCAGCATGGTCTTTGCTGTATCTCATAAATTTTGATATGTTGTGTTCTATTTTTCATTTGTCTTGAGATATTTATTGATTTTTCTTTTGAGTTTTTTTTTGATCCACTGTTTATTTTAAAATGTATTGTTCAATCTCCATATATTTGTGAATTTTCCTCTTTTTAACCTGTTATTAATTTCCAATTTCATTCCATTATGATCACTGTAAGAGATTTGTATAATTTCGATGTTTTTAAATTTATTAATCTCTGACCTATGATCCATCATTTGGTATATCATAGAGAATGATCCATGAGCACTTGAGAAGAATGTACATCTTGCTGTATTGCGGTATAATGCTCTATAAATAACTGTTAGGTCTAGTTCATTTATATTATTAAGTAAACTCTCCATTTCCTTATTTATCTTCTGTCCAGATGTTTTATCTGATGTTTAGAGTGGTGTGTTGAAGTCTCCAATTATTATTGAATATATGTGTATTTCTAATTTCAGTTTTGCCAACGTGTGTCTCATGGTTTGGGGACACTGAAGTTAGGTGCACACATAATTTCATTTACAGTGGTGACTAAAAGAATCAAATATTTAAGAATAAACTTAACCAAGGACAAAAGGACCTGTATTCAGAAACTAAAAAACATAGATAAAAGAAATCAAAGATGACCTAAATAAATGTAAGATATTCCATGTTCATGGGTGGGAAGAATAAATATCAATAAAATGTCAGTTCTACCCAAAATGGCCTAAAGATTTAATGTAATAATGATAAAAAATTCTTTGTATAATTGGAAAATTGAATTATCAAGTTTATCTGAAGGGATAAAGGTCTGAATAGGCCAAAAATTCTTTAAAAAGAAGAACAAATTTGGAGGACTCTCACTTCCTGACTTTAAGGCATATTATTTAGCTACAGTGGTAAAAACAACATGGTACTGGTGTGAAGATAGGCAGATTGACTAACGGAATAGAATTGACAGTCAGAAAATAGATCCTGACATCTATGGTCAAGTGATTTTTGACAAGGCTATCAAACTGACCAGCTGTGTCAGAACAGCCTATTCAATAAATGGTGCTGTTAAAACTGGATATCCATTTCTAAAAGAAAGAAAGAGAGCCCTTACCTAATGTCTTATACAAAAATTAACACAAAAGGGATCAATAACCTAAAGATAAAAACTAAAACCCGAAACCTCCTAGGAGAATACTTGGGGAAACATCCTCAAGATCTTGATTATTTGGACTTTACACTAACAGCAAGAGCAGCAAATGAAAACATAGATAAAAGGAACTTCCTCATATTTAAGCACTTTTATATTTTATATTCATTTTAAGCAGTTGAAAAGGCAGCATACTAAATGGGAAAAATCTTTATAAACAACGTATTTGACAGAGTTTGATTTCCATATTTCCATCTTATATAAAAAGATACAACTTAATGACAAAAAGACTAGCAACTCAATTAAAAAAATAAATTCTTGAATAGATATTTTTCCAATAGGAAATACAAATGTCCAAAAACCATATGACAAAATGTTCAACATCATTAATTATTAGGTAAATGCAAATGAAAACTACAATGATATACCATTTCACAATTTATAGAATGACCTTTATTTTAAAATGCAGAACACTACATTTTCCAGAGATGATGTGGAGAAATAGGGACATTCCTTCACTGTTGGTGGAAATGAAGAAAGGTGCACCTCTGTGGAAGACAGTTGAGTGTACCTCAGGAAGCTGAATATAGAATAGCCATATGATCTAGCAATTCTGTTACTACAAATATATTCAAAAGAACTAAAAACAAGGATGTGAACTGACATTTGCACACTGATATTCACAACAGCATTATTCACAATTGGCTAAAATTAAGAACCAGCCCAAGTATCCATCAACTGATGAATGGTTAAAAAATGTGCTATATACATATGATGTGAAAAGTATTCAGCTGTAAAAAGAAATTAAATTGGGATGCATATGACAACACGGTTGAGTCTTGAGAACATGATAAACCAGACACAAAAAGACAAATTTTGTATGGTCTCACAAATATGAACTAAATATGATGAGTAAACTCAGAGATGTAAACTCCTTAGTATAGTTTACTGTGAGAGACAAGGTGGGTTGAAAATGGGAGCTGATGCTTAATGTATATAGAATATTTAATAAGGTTTGTTTTAAGAGTGTGGAAATGAATAGAGTTGATGGTAACACATGATAGTGAGTATAACTAACACTACTAATTTATATATGTGATTGTGCCTGAAAAAGAAAGTCTGTGGATGTAAATGTCACTTGAATAGAAGCTAGAAAATAGTCTAGGGAATGTATAATACAATGATTTCAGAGATGGATGAAGATTATGGTTAATATAGATATAAAAATATTCTTTCACAAAGTGTTAATACGGTGATACACAAGAAAATTACAACTACTGTAACTTATGGATGACAGCTAACAGTAATATTGTAATATGTTTGCAGCAATGGCAAAGAAGGTACATCAGTTCTAAGGGACATCAATAGGGTGATACAGGGGGTATGGGAATTTTTATTTTGGGATAATGTAAACATCTGAAAAGTGAGTGAGTGATGAAAGCACTAGTCTGTGATAAAAATGAGAGACACTGAATTTATACTTTGAATGGATTGGAAAAAATATGAGATGGATAGCACAGGGGATCCTCTGGTGGATGATGGACTGTGATTAACAGAACAAATATAAGAAGTGTCATAAAGGTATTTAAAGTGTATTGTATATTAAGGGATATAAAGTATATAAAGGGTGTTAGTAACCCTGGAGGGTTAAGGGAAAATACACCAAATGTGTGATAAAAGCTATGGCTTGTAGTATCATTTTGACCATACTCTTTCATAGATTTTAACATATATGTCACAAAAATGCAAGTTGTTGGTGCAGATGTATGATGATATAAATGTTCATTTTGTAAGTTCACAAAACTTTTATTACACATATAAAGTTTATGTGTGTTCATGTTTGAATGATATACATCAATAAGATTTTATTAAATAAACAAGAAAATACAAGTGCTCAAGAGGATTTGAAAAAAATAGGAACACTCGTTCACTATTGGTGGGAGTGCAAAATCATGAAGACTGTTGGAAAGATGATTTGGCAGTTCCTTAGGAACCAGATATAAAACTGCCATATGATCTCTCAATTCCCGTGGTAGGAATATATTTAGAAGAACTGAATGCAAGGATGTGAACAGTTATTTGCACATTGATGTTCATAGTGTTATTATTTACTAATGCTGAAAGATAAGAACAAGCTATGTGCCTGTCAATAGATTAATTTTTTAACAAAATGTGGCATGTACATATGATGGGATACTATTCAGCTATAAGAAAATTTGATTGGGAAAGCACCTGGCAACATGGATGAACCTTGTGATATTTGTTGAGTAAATTAGGCCAAACACAAAAAGATGGATATTGTATGTTCTCACTGATATGAACTAAATACCATGAGTAGATTTGTGGAGTTAGTGTATATAGTGTAGGTTATTAGGAGACAGAACCTGTGTTGAAATGGGTGACCTGATACTGACTGTATTTAGAATGCTTAGTAAGGTCAATTGTAAATATGTGGTAATAGGTGGATTTCAGGGTAATTCATTGTGATGAGTGTAAAAACCCTGCTGATTTACCAATGTGATTGTAGCTGGAAAGGGTAGTCTAGGGATGTTAATGTTAACTGAAAGGCAGGTAAAGCATAATCTAAGGACTGTATCACATAGTGATTTTTGTGGTATATGATGTTTGTGATTATTATAAAAGAATGCTAGTTGTACTAGGTGTTAAGAATATGGTTACACATGGGAAAAATAAAACTTATGTTACTTATAGACTATAATTAACAATAATATTGTAATATTTTTATAGAAAAAACAAGGAAGATTCTATATCAATGATAAAGGTTAAAAAAAAGAATATGGGGTTTAGTTTTATGACCTGTGACCTGTGAACATGATTAAGCATTTTTTTCTTCTTCATTTTCTTCATTAACATGGAGATTTTAATCATGTCATTTAACCAAACTGTATTTATGTGAGTATCTTTCTGAATACTGGAGGGAAAATTGAATTTGCTTTTATATAAATGTGCTTTGACAGAATTTTTTGGAGTGATTCTTCCATATCGTGTAAAGCTGCTTTTGGTCTGTTTAATTTTTTTTGAGTTTGAAATAAACTTTATTTTTGAAAAAAGAATCAATATGCAGACATTTCAGAAAAATAAGATAAGTAAATTAAAATATCTATGATAAATATACTAAGAGTTATAATGAAAAAGTGGACAATACATAAAAACAGATGGTTAGTGTAAACAGAGAGCTGTATACTATATACATATACCTCTTATTATTTTATGCAAATTAAGTTTTCTAATTTGTTTAGTGTATCTTTTAATCCTGACTTAATGAGATAATTTAAGTGTTGTGTTTTTGTTCTTTGTTTTTGTTTTTTTTACTTTTCTACTTTACCTTCTATTTCATCGAATACAATGTTTGTATATCTCAATGTCCTAGATTAATGAAGGAGATTCTAGTTTAGATGTCCAATATATTTCATGACTTATCTTTTAGTAAAAAATATTACTTATATAAATATTATTTCCACATACAAAAAAGAGAACACCCGAAGATCCTTGAAACCTCATAAAAAAATGAATGATATTGACAAGACTCACACTCTTTTATACTTCTTCTTGTTCAAAAACCTCCCCTTCTCAATAGATATAAATGATACCTGAATTATGTATTTTTGTTTTTTGAATGAAGTGCTCTCTTTATTTTACTTTTATTATTTGCTTTTACTCATATACCATATCCAACAATGTGCATACCCTTTTCCCCTCCAGTGTCAAATCATGTTAAGCTGTATACTACTTCCTGTATCAGTGGATTAGCTATATATATTATATTTAAGATATATTTAATATGTATTAATGTTGTTAGAGAAATTGTGGGTTTACAAAACAATCATAAATAAAATACAGGATTCCCAAATATCATTGTACCACCAAAAGCTTGCCTTGGTGTGGAATATTTTTTAAACTTGATTACAGTACTTTCTTATAATTGTACTATTTTTTAATAGTAATTACCTTTATTGTACTTGATGAAAGATTATTAAAATCATGCTATGATCTATCTTCCATAAATTTCTTTAGGTAGTTTTCCCATTCACAACCCTATTATTAATACCATATAATAATAGGTATTATTATAAATGTATAGTACATTTATAATATATAATACTATATAAATGTATAGTACATTTGTTATAGTTCATTAAAGAACACTCTTATACTTGTATTATTTCCTATAGTCCATCTCTTATATTAGAGCTCATTGTATTTACAGTCCTATCTTTTATCTTCTAACTTTTATTATTGTAATATATATATCCTAATAGTTCCCCTCCAACTACATTCATGTCTATAGTTCAGTGTTTTAATTACACTCACAGTAATGTGCTCTGATCCCCACAATCTATTTCCAGACCTTCAGCATCAACCCAAACAGAATCTTATAAATGAGGTCACGTAATATATTGCTTTAGTTGTCCTGTTGATTTCACAGTACACAATGTTTTCAAGATTCTTCCTAACTGCAGTACTTTTCAGGATTTCATGCTTAAAGCTGAGTAATATTCTATTGCATGTAGATATTAAATTATATTTATCTCTTCATTCATTGATGGACACTTGAGTGGTTTCCATCTTTTGGCTCAATTTTTCCCTCTTTTGCTGACTGTTTTTGCCCATTTTGTATTTGTGTTGTTTCTTTTAGCACTTATCTGACAGATAAATGGTTTGCAACTCTTTTATAACTATCTATATATTTAATAGTAAAAATAATTTTGATGAAATTAAATTTATCTGTAGTTTCCATTGTTGCTTTTGGTTTGGTATCATATTTAAGAAACAGTTTACCTAATCCAACACCATGAAGATTTGTCATATGGTATCTACTAAGACTTTTAAACATTTGGTTTTTATATGTAAGTTTTTGGAGTATTTAGAATTAAATTTCTGTATAAGAAGTAATGTAGGGGTCTAATTTCTTTACTCTGCATGTGGATATTCAGTATTACCACACCATTTGTTGAAGATACTATTCTTTTCCTACTTCACATTCTTAAGACCCTGGTCAAAAGTTAAGTGAGAATAGCTAAAGAATAATCAAGGGACGGAATATCAGTGAACCCAGAGGTGGAGAATTGTGGTTAATGTACAAATACAAGAATGTCCTTCTATGAGCTAGAATATATGTGTACATCACTATTGCAAAGTGGCAATAATGTGGAGAAATAGGGGAAAAGTACAATTAATGTAACCTATGGACCATAGTTAGCAGCAATACTGTAATATTCATACATCAATACCAAAGATGTACTGTGTTAATAATAGGAGGTATGTGAAAATATACCAAATGTATGCTATAGACCATAATTAGTGGTAATCTGATGATGTTATCTCACAATCTGTAACAAATATTCCACAACAAAATAGTATGTTGGTGGAGAGTTATTGTATGGGAATACCACACATATACATGATTGATTTGTAAGTTTACAAATTCTCTAATAAAAATATATTTTTAAAAAGTCAATTGACAGTATGTCTACAGGTCTACTTCTGGAATTTTAATCTGTTCCATGGGACTATGTCAATCTTTGTCCAGTCCCATGCTGTTTTGATTATTGTAGCTTTGTAGTACGTTGAAATTTGAAAGTGTTAGTCTTTCAAAATTGTCGTTCTTTTTCACAATTGGTTTGGATCTTCTGTTTCCTTATGTAGTCCATATGAATATGGTGAACTGCTTCACCATTATCCCTGTGACGGTTAGTCTAATGTGTCAACTCAGCCAAGTAATTGTGTCCAGGTGTTTGTTTCAGCAAGCACTGGGCTAATTGTAATACAAGAGCATTTATGGACTTCAATCACCAGTGAGTCTACTGCGTGGATGGCTGATTATACCTGCATCAATCGGGGAGTTTACATCATCAATGGATGTTGCTTTTATCCAATCAGTTGAATGCCTTAAAAGGGGAAGTGATTTCAACATTCAGAGAGTATTTCCCAACTCGTCATTGGACAGGTAACTGCCCAGAAACTCATCAAGGACCTTTCATTGGACTTCCATCGGAGCCCCTGGTTTGCAGCCTGCCTGTGGAACCTGGACTTGTGCATCCCCACGGTCATGTGAGAGACTCTTTTAAAATCTCATATTATTGACAGATATCTCCTGTTGATTTTGTTTCCCGAGAGAACCCTGACTAATACAATCCCCAAACAGCAATAATTTTGAGAGGTATTGTAGGAAACTTGTAAATCATTTTGACTTTTATTGACATCTTAAAAATATTGTTTCCAATCCATGACATGGGATGTCTTGCTAATTATTCAAGACTTTACTTTCTTTTAAAAAGGTTTTGAAATTATATTTACAAGTCTTTTATATATTTGGCTTATATCAAACTTTACTATTTTTTAAAATTTTATTGAAGTATATCATTTATACATGAACATGCATGAACATAGTGTATAGTAAAAGTTTTGAACTCATAAAAGAAACATGCATAATATCATAAAAGGGTCCCATACATCAACCCAGCACCAGTAACTTGCAGGGTGGTAGGAATGTGGGGAAGCACGGGAAAAATACAATTGATGTGACCTATGGACTGTGGTTAACAGCAATATTGCAATACTCATGCTTCAATGCCAAAGACATAGAGCGCTGATTATGGAGGATTATGGAAAAAGCATGCTAAATGTATGCTATGGACCTTGGTTGGTGGTATAGTCTGAAGATATTATCTCATAATCCGTAACAAATGTTCAACCATGGTGTGGTGTGTTGATGAAGGGGCATTGAATGGAAATCCTACACATGTGCATGATTGTTTTATAAGCTCAAAACTTCTGTAATAAAATATATTTTAACAAAATAATAATATGGTGGGTTGGGAGGAAATGCACCAGATGTAAGATATGGACAATAGTTAATAGTTGGATTTTCATTGTATTCTTTCATATTTTGTGACAAATGCCTCACAACAATCCTTGATAGTTTATTTTTTTCAATGCTATTATAAAAGGGATTGATTTCTTAATATAACCTTCAGATTGTTCATTGCTAGTGTATAGAAATGCAGTTCAACCATGCTGTCTGGGAATCCAGAGGGTGGGAGTAGAAACAATAATATTTAAGTTTGATGCATCTTCCATGCTCTGGATGCAACAACCATGAAGAATATTGTTAATTGGGAAACATAATTATCTCTAAATTGTGATTCTGCACTCTTAAGTAATCAAATGACATAAGTAAATGCCTAAGCAACAGCTCTGATGATGATGGCCTGTCTACTCACAGCTGTAGTTGCTGCAATCAGAGTTCCTTGACAGCCCTGGATCCAGCTTAGGCATCTGAAGGAAAATGACCTCTTTTCTGGTTCCATAATCCTTGTGTGGGGTAAGTCTTAATGATATCCTAGGTAGGGGGTCAAGGTGACATCTGGGGGAGAAATGCAGTTGATTTTTTAGTTTTAATCTTGTACCCTGCTACTTTGTTGAAATAGTTTATTAGATCTAGTAGTTTTCTTGTGCATTCCTCTGGATTTTCTACATATGAAAGCATGCAATCTGTGTGCAGGTATGCTTTTTTAATTATGCAGGCCTAAAATTTTTATTAACAAATAAATATTACCCTCTCCAATTGGTAAACTTTTCATTTTGCCTTTTGTATAGAATTTCTTTTTTAATTAAAAAAAAAATTCTTCCTTTCCAATAAGTGCATCTCTTGCCTACAGCCTACCAATAGAAGTTCTGCTAAAATGTTGAGTAGCAATTTTGACAGTAGGCATTCCTGTTTTGATTCTCATGTTAAAGGGAAAGCTTTATGACTTTCATCCGTGAGTATTAAGCTAGATGTGGTTTTCATAAATGGAATGTCTCTAGAACTAAAGAAGTAATATCTCACATTTATTACCTAATTCACATCTTGGGAAACTAAGGAAAGAAGAGCAAAGCAGTCCCAAATCTAACATAAATAAAATTTGGCGGAGATAAATAACATAGAGAGTGGAAAGATAACTGAAGGAATCAACAATAGAAAAAGACTGATTCTCTGAAAAAAATCAATAAAATTGAAAAATCTTTAGCAAGACTGACATAATAAAATTAGAGAAAATATGTAAATATCTAAAATCATAACTTAAAATACTGTACTAATAGAAAAAGTTTATAAGATAATACAAAGAACAATTTATGCCAAAAAATAAGTAATCTAAACAAATGAAAAATTAGTACAAATATACAATCCGCCTAATTGACTAAAGGAGAAATAAAAACCCTTAAACCCCTATAACAAATACAGGTATTGAAATTGTCACCAAAATCCTTTCCACCAGGGAAAGTACAGGGCCACATTGACTCACTGATAAATTAACACAAATGCTGATTAAAGTCTTCCAAAAAAAATGAGGTGGAAAGTTTTCCTAATTCATTCTAACATTGCCCTGAGGTAAGGCTTGAGAAAGTCATCATAAAAAAAGCAAATTCCCCCTATGAAAATACCTGAAAAATCTTGAACGAATTTCTAGAAAACAGAATCCTACAGCATATTAAAAATATTATTGTCTACAACCAAGTGAAATTTATCCCAGAATGGAAAAATGTTTCAACAAATAAAAATCAACCTAAAGCACTGTGTCTTAGAATGCCAAACTGCTGATGCAAAATTACCAAGAGTGGGTTGGTTTTTATAAAGGAAATTTATTTGTGGTAAAAGCTGACAGTTCCAAGGCCATAAAATGCCCAAATCAACGTACCTATAGAGATACTCTCTCAAGACGGGTCAGCTACTGGCAGAACCTGGAGTCTTACCACGTGGTAAGGCAAGATGGCAGCCAATCTGTGCTGAGGTTCTCCCTTCCCCTTCAGGCTCATTTTCACCTTGAGCTCAGGTAGTGACACTCAGGAATATGGCTTTTTTCTTCCTAGGGCTGCCTCTTTCAGCTTCTCTGCTGATTCTAGCCTCCTGTCCTTCTCTGAGCTGTAGCTGATTCTGAAGTACTCTTTTATATAGCAGGGTCAAAATGGCTGCTGTTTTTCTCTCTGTGCTTCTACTTTCAGTCTTCAGTTTATATAAGACTGCAGCAAGAGTTCAGAGAACCACCCTCAGTCACACCACACTATTGTATTCCAATTAAGGGCCTTAAACTAAGTCAAGTGATCTAATCAAAAGATCTCTTACTGCAATCTAATCAATTCTAAGTACCTGATATTTTCTGGGACACACAAAATAACTTCCAACTGTCACACACTGGGTAAATAGGAAAAAGGAAAAATAAAACATTACTATCAGATTAAATGCAGAAAAGACATTGACAGACGCCATCCATTTTCCTATTATAAACACACAGAAAACTAGAAATGGAATGGAATTTTGCTTGTTTTTTAGTATAGATTTCCCACCATTATATTTAATTTTGGAAAATAAAAGATATATTTTTAAATTTAATATAAATTAATCCATGCTTATACACCTTTTCTCTCTCTTGTTTCCTTTTCTTGACATTGTGCTTGAGATAGTCATCTAAGTTTTTCAATTTAATTATAATTTATTTTCACAGTTTCATATTCAACATTCTACTGTTGATGGATATTTGAATACCTTTCTCTCCTTGACAGTTGTGATGGTTGTGTCCAAACTAATTGAAATGTATTGTTAGGGTTTGCCTATGAATATAATTGTTAGATCAAAGACTATGTGAATCTTAAAATTGGCTAGTTAAATCCAAACTGTTTTCCAAATTAGTTATATTAATTAAACACCTTCCCTTTAAATTCACAACCTTAAGTAATGTGTTTTTTCTGATTTTTAAAAGTCAGTGGGTCTGACTAGTGTGGAGGTCCTTGTTCTTACTGCTTTACTTTGTCTATCCTAGATGAATAATGAAAATTTATAAACAGTCATATTTTTCAATCATTTCATTACATCATTTCTGTAATTGCATGGAATTATTTTACTTTTCTTGTTTTTAATAAGAATGAGTCCAGTGTTTTGTCAATGAATTTTAAAAGTCTTTTATGCAATCTGACTACAAATCCTTTGAGAATTGGATATGTGATAACAATATTGCCCTTTCTCTGGACTGGATTCTCAACTTATCAATGTTGACTTTTATGAACAATTATCAATTGAATTAGTTTAGTCATTTTTACCAGTCCTTTTCAAAAACACTTGACAAGTGTTTTCATCTCTTGTCAAATAAAATCTGTATTAAAGAAGATATACCTCTATGTTATCTCTGAAATTTTTCCTTTAAAGTTTTGTTCTATAACAAACCTGGATTTCCTTTATATGTATGATGTGTGTGATATTGATTTCTTCCATAGGTATTGAATTTTCTCTATAATTTACTGGAAAAAAAGACTACATTCTCCAAATGTCATGCAAAGTATTAACTGTCATACAAATAATAACATAGTAACGGATGTATTTCTGAATTATCTTTTTGTCCCATGTATCCCATATCAAAGTTTAACATGCAAAAAACATCTCAATTAATGGAAGTAAATTCAGACCACCCTCAGTGGTTTAGTAAAAGGATATCTTGAGTATTTTTATCTTTGCTAATATATTTTCCAGTGCAATTAATGCATTGTTCATTTGCACTAAAAATAAGCTGCTTGAATTTCATTGAATGTAGAAATTAAATGGAAGATATTTAACATCCGAGCCCATACATTTGGAAGATGGTTATAAATTGTCTATTTTCTTGCTGACACAAAATATAGCATCTATTAACAAAATTATCAAGGCCCATACTTGCTTCTGCCATGGAGTAAAAGCCAGGCAAAATGAGTAGACATGTCTGTGCTCTCCCATTGGAGAAGGACTTTATATGGGGTGTAAAGAAATTCAAGCCTCTGGGTGTATTCAATAGGAATGTAAATATTGTGGTTAACCTGTGGACAAGCCTGGTAGCTCTATATTGTCCACACTTAATACAGTAGAAGAGCTAGAAAATACATAAAGACATAATAAAGGCAGGTAGATTACTGAGAAGAGAATTGCCATCAAAGGAAAACTCAAACACTGCCCTCAATGTCTTTTCCAGCAAAGAAGCCTGATAATAATTGGAAAAGATAGGGGAATAATTTACGTTCAAGCACACTGATGAAAACAATGCAGGAAATCATAAGTAATTAGTGGAGCTGAACATATGGATGGATTGAACATGTAGGTGTGATACTAATAAAGGCAGACTACACAAGAGATAAAATCAAAGTTATCCCATGGTAAGGGGGGTTGAGGAGAATTGTGTAAGCCTAAGATTGCACACACTGAGAAGTGACATTGAGTCTGTACATTGCAGAAACATGATTTCAATGAACTTGTTTACTCATCACTGAATAACAATCAAATGAACAAACAACATAATCAAACCAAAAAGAAGAAAATTGTCAGTGACCACATACTACATTATATTATCTGGTATGTTTAGTTTTCAACAAAAGCTTCAGATATGCAAATAGTCAGGAAATATGACCCATACACCCAAACACACACACTGTCATGTAAAAAGCATGTAATAAGATTTGCCCTTTAAGGTCCCTTGATGTTTTACTTGAAAAGACATTAAGGCAGACGTTGTAAATAGATTTAAAATACTAAATGATGCTATGATGAAAGTAGAAAAGGAAGATACAATGAAAATGTATTATCAGATATCAACATATCAAATATGAATAAACAGATATTTTATAATTTTAAATTTAAAAAGAAAAATTTAAAAAAACAATGTTAATTACAAAGTTGAAAATTATAATAATTGAAATTAAATATTCCCTGAATGTATTCAACAGTTTATGGTGATAAAACATAAACAGAAAACTTGAAGTTTGAATGATAGATATTAAGGAATTTGAATAACAGAAAAAATGAACAAAAAGGAAAAGAATACAAGAAAATTGTGGGAAATGGCTAAATGTATATATATAATTAACTGTATTGTCAGAAGTAGTTCAGAAAATGGAGTAGAAAAAATATTTGACTATGCCACTGCAATCTT
>JAQZBX010001323.1:26084-84938 GCA_029593785.1 Cabassous unicinctus
AAAAAAAAAAAAAAAAAAAGAAGACACAATGCACTTGGATTTTATTTTCTAAATATTAAAATGAACTAACTAAAACAATTGTCAACCTAAGGTTTTATATACAATACATCTATCTTTCAATGATAAAAGCAATTCAAAATTAAACTATGATATAAAAAAGACATAAAAATATCTTGAAAGTCATCAGCCTGGTCACTACAACAGGAAAAACTTGAATAATTAAACATCCATCACTTCTACTGAATTAATCAGAATTGTGGTTTTGGATTAAATTGCCAACCCAATATATATGGGAGCAGTAAAATGCACAGAATTACAGCTGATATTTCATTACCTGGAACTGAAGCTGAGGAACCATACATTTGTAGAAAACCTACATGATAATTAAAAAACTATTGCTCTATGTAAACATGGGATAGCTTGTGACTGACAGATGGGGATAATATCTTTGTGATCTCCAACACTATCATGCTTATTACAAGTAAGAATCCTATCATATGCTCAGAGTGAAACTTTGAGAGCCATTGTTAAATACACACAGAGGTTTTTCTATAACTAAGGTACACTTCTCTGAAAAGAAAGAGAAAAAAGTGAAAACTTATTTAGCAGTATTTCCCACATAATGAAATATTTTTACTCAATTCCACCACCTTTAGCTTCTTTCATTCATAAACAACTATCAATCATGATTCAGTATAGTAACATTAGATTACCACTGAAATATATGCAAGGCACAGTTCTATCTCAGAAGTTCTTAGAAATCTCAAGGAAACATGGGAGACAAAAACAAGAGGTTTATAGTAATTTGTAACATATGGCAAAAACAACTACAGTAAACATTACAGGAAGACAACCTCCAACAAGTTTAACATAAACATCACTGAAAATGTCTATTCAACTTAGTAGTGCTAACCCAATATATCATGATTGGCTTTGTCTCAGTTTTCAAAAATTTCTATGACAGTGCTACACAATGGGAAGACTTTTAAAAAATAATTTATTGGTTCACAGTTTCAGAGTCCAGAAGTCTCAGATCAAAGGATCAGTAAGGTTATGCTTTGTCTGAGAGTCTATAGTATTCTGGTGTTTCCTTGTCACAATTCTTCTTTGTTTCTTTTCTTTTTCCTCCTGTCTCATGGCAATCTCTATCTCTTTGACTTTGCTTGTCTGCCTTACAAGGAATTCCATCTTCTCTCTTTTAAGGATTCTTGTAATATGGCTTGAGACACACATTGATTCATTTGGCCACACCAGAATAATCTATCAGAAGATGGTATTAGAGGATGAATCCACACCATTGCTTACTTTAACATATTAAAACTATTATTTAAAAATATGTTCATGAACACTGGAGCACATATTAAGATTAAGTACATGTTTTTGGTTGGTGTGCTTCTTTCAATCCATTGCAGTCTTCTTCAGGAAACCAAATGACATGTTTCCCAGATGCAAAGTGCATACACCTCTTCCCAATAACACTAACCTTAAGTCACTTCAGTAAAAACTCTGAATCCAATGTCTCCTCAAAATAAGTCATGGGTTTCAACTGTTCTCAAGCAAAAATCATCTCCATCAATGTACATGTTAAACCTATTTGATAAATTCTTTGATTTCTAAATAAATTGGTTGTTCAAGTATAAGACAGTCATTCCCATTGCAGATGGAATTAGGTGGAAGTAAAACAGAAGTGATTGCACCCACAAAGTTCTGAAACCATGTAGTACAAACTCCATAAGATTCTAAAGTCTGATTCAGAGAATAGGCTCTAACTATGTTAAGCTTAGTCAGAATCTACATACAAGTTGACTTACAAAGAACATGTGGCTATTCATCTAGTTACCCTAAGCTCTGGCTGGTTTTGACCAATGAACTTATTAGTTATGCTCAATTCATCACTTTTTTTGCAGCATGAAAGATACTGTATATTACTGTAAGGTATAAAGCTATATTTATCATTATCTTCATTTCTTTTCAATAAAGACAGATTTTTTAGGCTTTTGTTAAACATATAGGATGTTATCTAATCCAGTTTTCAACAAGTTCTATTTCCAAAATATAATCCTTCTCATAATAATGATCAACAATTAATACTATAAAAATCTCCACAGAAGTTGAAAAAATCAAATTTATGCCACAATTTATAATGTATTAAAGTATAAAATATTTCACCTCATAGATGAGAGATATATGCTAAAATTACATGTAAGCTATAATGTAAACTATAGACTATGGTTAGCAGAAATACTTCAATATGTGTTTATCAATTGTAACAAATATACCACACTAATAAAAGATATTGTTAATGGGGGAAAATATGGGAGGGGGAAAGGTTGGGGTAAAATGTAATCCCCTATATTTTTGATGAAACATTTATGTAATCTGAAGCTTCTTTAAAAATTACTGTGTAAACTGAGAATCACCTAAGAGACATATGGATTCTCTGTCCCAAAATTAAAGAAAATCTTTTCTCCCCACTTCCTCCTCAAGCATGCAAAGTCACTTCTGGAAGAGCTACAGTGGTAAAAACACAATGATATGGGCATTAAGATAGATATATAGACCAGTGGAACAAATTTGATTGTTCAGAAACATATAATCACATCTTTGTCAAGTGATATTTGACAAAGTTTCTCAAGGCTACCCAGCTTTGTCAGAAGAGTCTATTCAACCAATGATACTGGAAGAACTGGATATTCATATCCAAAAGATAAAAAGAGTCACCCTATCTAACAACTTATACAAAAATTAACTCAAAAGGGATGAAATACTTAAATATAAAAATTTAACCATAAAACTCCTAATAGAAAATGAAGGGAAACATCTTCAAGAAATCGTGGTAAGTGGTGGTTTCTTAAAACTTACACACAAAGGAGAAGCAATGAAAGAAAACATTGATAAATGGAACCTTCTCAAAATTAAACAGTATTTTGTTTTAAAGGACTTCCAAAAGGTGGTGAAAAGGCAGCCTGCTTAATGTGAGAATATATATCTAATTAGTATTTGACTTCTATCCTATAGTTCATACAACTCAACAATAAAAGGAAAAGCAATCCAATTTTAAAAAATAATGGATAAAGGACTTAAATAGACATTTTTTCAAAGATGCAATACAAATGGACAAAAAGCTCAAGAAAAAAGTTCAATATCAATAGGAATTAGGGAAATGCAAATCAAAAGGACAATGAGATATCATGTTATATCTTAAGGAACTACCAGTATTAAAACAAACAAACAAACAAACAGAAAACTACAAGTTCTGGAGAGGATGTAGAGAGTTAGGAACATTTCCTCACTGTTAGTGGGAATGTAGAATGGTGTAACCTCTGTGGAAGACAGTTTGTGATTTCTCATGAAACTAAATATAGAACATCCATGTGATCCAGTTATCCCTGTACTAGGAATATATCCAGAAGAAATGAAAACAAGAACACAAATAGAAATTTAAACACCAATATTCATAGTTTCAATACTCACAATTGCTCTAAGATGGAAAAATTTAAATGTCCATCAACTAATGAATGGGTATACAAAATGTGATATATACATATGATTTGATATTATGCTTTTGTAAGAAGAAATGAAATTGGGGCAAATATGACAACATATATGAACCTTGCAGACATTAAGCTGAATGAAATAAGCCAGAAACAAAAGGATAAATATTGTATACTCTCACTACTATGAGCTGAATACAAACAGAAATACACATGTAGTCTAAGGATGTAAATGTCAATTAAAAGAAAGCTAGAGAATAATCTCAGGGATTGAAGAATACAGTGAACCCAGAGGTGGATGAGAATTGTGGTTAATAGAACAAATGCAAGAATGTCCTTCTGTGAACTAGAACAGATGTATGTCACTATTGCAGGGTGGTGGGATTGTGGAGAAGCATGGGAAAAATAAAATTAATATAGCCTATGAACTATAGTTAACATCAATAAAGTAAAATTATTGCACCAATGTCAAAGATGTACTGTGTTAATATTGAGGGCATGGAAAAAATATACCAAATTTATACTATGTGCCATAGTTAATGGTGATAGTCTGATGATATTATCTCATTATCAGTAAAAAGTGTTCCACTAGGGTGTGGTCTGTTAGTGAAGGAGTTTTGTGTGGGAATAATTCACACACACATGATTATTTTGTAAGTTCTCAACTTCTATCATAAAATATATTTTAAAAACATGGAGTTAAAATCTAAAGTATAGGTACTAGGAGATGGGACGACGGATGCAAATGGGTACTGGCACTTTATTTAAGTAAAATTCTTAATTAGGTTGATTGCAAAAGTGTGGAAATGTATAGTTGATGGTAATACATTATAGTGAATAAAAGTAACATGGATGGTTGATAAATGTGATTGTGGCTGAAAGGAGTAGTATAGAGATAAAAATGTCATTTGAAAGAAAGTTGGACAAGAATTTAAGGACTGTATCACAGTGAACACAGTGTTGGATAAGGAATGTGGTTAATAGTACAAATACAAGAATGTTCTTCTTTGAACTAAAACAAATGTGCATTACTATTATAAAGTGGAAAGAATATAGGGATACATAGGAAAATACAATTAATGTAAAATATGGGCTATACTTAACAGCAATAATGTAATAGTTTTGCATCAATGTCAAAGAAAGTAGAATATCAATACTAAGGATCAATAATAGGGGATGTGGGATTTTTTTCTATTGGACAAAGGAAAACATTCTAAGATTTACTGAGGCAAAGAGTACACAACCTTGTTATGAAACTGAGAGTCACTGAAGGTACACTCTGGTTGGATTATATAAGGCAAGAAGCTGTATAACACAATGAACCATGTGGTGGATAATTGACAGTGAGTAACAGTACAAAGATAAGAATATCTCATAAACTATTAAAAATGTGCAATACTAATACATGGTGTAATAGGGGGTATGTAAAGAATACACCCTAAGCTATGAACTATAGATAAAAGTAATATTTTGATGGGGTTCTTTCATAATTTTTAACAAATGTTCCAGAGCAATATAAGGTGGTTTTGCAGGATTATGTATGGGAATTCTGCACATTATGCATGCTTGTTTTGTAAGCTCACATCTCTAATAAAACATACAAAAATGTGAAAGCTTCAAATGAAAATAATTCACAAGAAATATGTTGAGGAATAGCAGCTGTTATGGTAATTTATTCAAAAATTAAAATGTATATTTCTAAAATTTTATACTTAAAAAGCAACTGCAATGTAGTAGGTATGTGATTCTGGCAATGGAAGGACTTTTATCCTTCATGTGGAGGCAGTGGCCCCTGCCGGTTCTGAAGGGAGGGAGAGAGAAAAACTGATGTGATATGTGGGTATTTTCAGGACTTGGGAACTATCCTGAATGACATTGCAATGACAGATATGGGCCATTATATATCTTGCCATAATAAAAATATTGCATGGGAGAGAGTGTAAACTACAATGTAAACTATAATCCATGCTTTGTGGCAACGCTCCAAAATGTGTTCATCAATTTTAACAAATGTACCACACTAATGAAGGATGTTATTAATGTGGAAAAATGGGGGAGGGGTAAGGAGTAAGGCATATCGGTATCCCTTACATTTTTTATGTAACAATTTTATAGTCATAGTATCTTTAAAAAATAAAGATATATTTTAAAAAATAAAAATAAAATAAAATATGAGTGAAGCAATTTGAAATAGCATACTCTCAAAATGTGTTACAACTGTTCCAACTCAATTTCCACCCTAATCCCCTTAGGACCAGCACCACTGAACCCAAATTCATCACTGCACCCTGTCACGCTCATCCACTGCACCACTACTCTTTTCCATCTTATCGTAGATTTTGCCCATATGGGCACTGGCTCACCACCCTCTACTCCCTTTCTTTCTCCTGTAAACCTATCTTCTAGACTCTAGCTCTATGTGGGTCTGCCTAATTTGCTTAATACATATCAAAATAATTCATATCAAAATAAGGTCTTCAAGATTCATCCATGTTATCTTGTGTGTTATACTACATTCCTTCTTAACAGCTGAGTAATATCCCATTGTATGCATATACCACAGTTTGCTTATCCATTCTTCTGTTCATGGACATTTGGGTTGCTTCCAACTCTTGGCAATAGTGAATAATGCCTCTGTGAACATTGGTGTGCATATGTCTTTTCATGGCGCGCTTTCAATTCTTCTGGGTGTATACCCAGCAGGGGGATTGCTGGATCATATGGTAGTTCTATTTTTAGCTTCCTGAGGAACAGCCAAACTGTCCTCTACAATGGCTGCACCATTCTACAATCCCACAAAGAGTGGATAAGTTTTCCTTTTCCTCAACATCCTCTCCAACACTTTTAGTCCTCTGTTTTGTTTTTAATACCTGCCAGTCTAATAGGTGTAAGATGATATATCAATTTAGTTTTGATTCACATTTCCCTAAAAGCTAGTGATGTTGAACATGTCTTCATGTGTTTTTTAGCCAGTTGTATTTATTCTTTGAAGAAATTTCTATTCAAATCACTTGGCCAATTTTAATTTTTTTTTCTTTTTATTTTCAAGAAGTAGGATTTCTATATATATATGGATGTTAGACTCCTATCAGATAGATGGTTAACAAATATTTTCTCCCATTGAGTAGGCTGCCTTTTCACTTTCTTGACAAATTCCTTTGAAGCACAAAAGTTTTGTTTTGTTTTTTTAATTTTAAGAAAGTTTCATTTATCTATTTTTTCTTTCATTACTCCTGCTCTGGGTGTAAATTTTAGGAAAGAATTTCCTACTACAATTTCTCATATATGCTTCCCTACATTATCTTCTAGGAGCTTTATGGTCTTGTCATTTATATTTAGATCTTTGATCCATCTTGAGTTAATTTTTGTATATAATGTGAGATGGTGATCCTCCCTCATTCTTTTGCATATGGATATCTAGTTCTGAGTAAACACTTGTTGAAGAAGCCATGCATTTCCACTTGAGGGGGCTTACTGCCCTTGTCAGATATCAGTTGACCATTTATGTGAGGATCTAAATCAGAACTCTCAGTTCTGTTTCATTGGCCAGTAGGTCTATCCTTGTGCCAAGACCATGGAGTTTTGACTACTGTAGCTTTGTAGTATATTTTAAAGTAAGATAGTGTTTTTCTTCCAATTTTATTTTTCTTTTTCAATATGTCTTTGTGTATTTGGTACCCCTTGCCCCTTCCAAATAAATTTCATAGTTAGGCTTTGCAATTCATTAAAAAAATGCTATGAAAATTTTAAGTGAGATTGCATTAAATCTGTAAATCAGTTTGGGTTGGATAGACATCTTAATGATGTTTGATCTTCCTATGCATGAGCAGGGAATGTTCTTCCATTTATTTAGGTCTTCTTTGATTTCTTTTCATGATGTTGTTTAGTTTTCTTTGTACAAATCCTTTACATCTTTATTGAGTTTATTCTTAGGTATTCAGTCTTTTATTTGATATTGTAAATGGAAATTTTTTCTTAATTTCCTCTCAGATAACTCATTATCAGTTTACAGAAATGTTATTGATTTTTCACATTTATGTTATATCCTATCAGTTACCTGAACTCATTTTATCAGCTATTAGAATTTTGTTGTATATTTCTCAAGGCTTTCTATGTATAATATCATGTTATCTGCAAATAGTGAAAATTTTACTTCTTTCTTTCCAATTTGATGATTAATCCTAACTCTGTATACTATGAATACAAATTTTACAACATACCATTTATAATAGCATCAAAACATAAAATACATGGGGATAATTTAATAGCAAAATAAGTGTGAGATCTATATGCTGAAAACTACAAAATGTTGCAGAGATAAATTAATGAAGATTTAAGTGGAAATACCAAATTCATAGATTGAAAGACTTGCTTTTAAGATGTAATTTAAACATAATCCCAATCAATATAACAGCTGGCACCTTTTTATAGAATCTGTGAAGCTAATTAAAGATTTTATGTGGTAATTCAAAGCACATAAAATAGGTAAAATAATTCTGAAAAAGAACAAAGTTGGAGGTCTCACCCTACCATATTTCAAGATGTAGCTTCAGTAATCAAGAATAAAGGTAGACATATACATCAACAGAACAGCTTAAAGAGTACTGATACATGCTGCAACATGGGTGAGCCTTGAAAACATGCTGTGTGAAAGAAGCAACACAAAAAAAGGCCTCAGATTGTATGATTCCATTTATATGAAATGTTCAGAACAGGTAGATACATAGAGAAAGAACGTAGATGAATGGCTTCCAGGGACTGAAAGTAGGGGAGAATGGGTAGTGACTGTCAATGGGTACAGGCTTTTTTTTGGGGGGGTGTGATGAAATGTTCTGGAATTAGATAGCATTGATGATTGTATAACTTTGGGAATGTACTTTTAAATTACACTGAATTTTACACTTTTAAAGTGTGAATTTTTTAGAATGTGAATTCTTAATAAAATGATTATTTTAAAAGAATAAAGAGTCTGGAAATAGAAAAAAAAATGTGCTACAAAACAATCCCAGAAACTTGAGTTGAGAACTAATTAAAATTCAATTCATAATTATTTCCATCCTAATTAGCTTCTGCTGGTTCACGTCATCATCTACATATATATTTTGACTGTGGCACTCCAAATTTCCTATTTATAATATGTCTTTGTCCAATGTCAACTTAGAATGTATATGAATACCTGAGAAACTGTAGAATACTGTTGGGGCTAACCTGTGTGAGGAACTTCATACCCACACCTTTGTCCTTCCTCTAAGTGCTGTCAGTAAACAGTTGTTGGCTGAAAAGTCCAGCACTTTGCCTGAATCCCAAGCAATGATTGGAGAAATAGGAGGCCAGGGGTATGGTTGAAATCTAATTTCCAATCTCATGTTATTATAGGGAGAATCTGAATAATTTCTGCTGGACTCCAGTCAGGTTAGAGCACAGGTTCTTAGCAAGGGGTCCATGAGCTTGAACTGAAATTCAAAAAAAGCATTTTTCTTGTGGGGACATGTTTGTGTGGGTGTGATGTATTTACTAAATAACACACAATATAGAGTGGACTTAGTAAGGGATCCATGGTTTTCGCCTGATTGCCAAAGGGGCCCATTGATGCCACAAAAAAGTTAATAAGCCCTGCATTAGAGGAACTCAAATTTTGGAGCACATTTCAAATGGAGAATTTAGAAGGCATTTCTCACACAACATAGCTGTTCATATTAGACTAAAATTCAGCCTTTTACTTGTCTCCATTTTTTTTTGTTTTAATCTTCTAAAAATGTTGATTTAAAGTTTCACATGGTTACATTCAGTATGTTACAAATAAACTATCATAGTTGTTTTAAATATGTTAAATATTCATATTAACAAAACATTTTAAAGCAGTTCCATTAAATTCTTACCATGTATTTGTAATTTGAAATACGTTACATATTTTACAAACTTGCAGCATTCCAAAATTATTGTTGAACATTACTATGTGCTAGGCATAATTAAAAATATTAATGTTAAAATTAATGAAAGAATCCTGTTTCTCACCACAACCATAATACAAATAATTACTCCAGAGTCATTTTCCTTCAGGGAGCTGAGCTTTTTTCACTGTAGCAAGCTGCTTCCATGCCCCTTTTTCTTTGGAATCCTGAAAAGATTCCATTTAAATTTAAGACCAAATAAATATTAAATATATACCTTCATATTCTTGTAGAAAGCATTCCAACAAATCTGAATAATTCAGTCAAACCAGAAATAACCAAAGTCAAGAATATGAGCATAAAATAAAATAATACAAATCACTAAACATTACTTAGCAAGTAAAACACAATTATGTAAATAGTATATTTGAGACTATTTGCATATTGATATTCTGGCATAAATTGTAGAAAACTTTTTAAGGGATTACAATTTCTTCTTATTTCATTCAGAATAATCAGGATATTAACCACTGTTTGATACTGGAATGATTATTATCGTGAACAAGTCTTCTTTTGTCCAGCTAGCCATATCTCTGAATCTGAGAAGCTACTTCCTTAAGAAGCTCATTTAACCATTATGTATGCAGATATGTCATCTGTTTTTTATACTAATTAATTTAAAAATTCTTTTCAACAGATGTATGCATAACCTCCTACATATATTTTATTCTCCTCGGATTTTTTCATATATTTTTTCCTTAAATAATTTTCTTTTAAATAAACTTTAAAAAAGAGTGTGAATAGAACTGAAATATTAGCTATAAGAAGGATTCACTAACATGACACTTAAAGGTAGTGATAAGAGAATCCCAATAATGTCATCTTTGATAAACAAAATTATATATTTGCTGATCTCATATTTCAAAGAGGTATATGGATAGAACTATATATATTCTGGATAATCAGACTATTTCATGACTACTTTTGAATGAAGGTCAAAAATTTGATTTCAAAATAAAGCTAAAACATCTAAAATCAAGAAATTCAAACACATTTTATGAATTTTACCACCCCATAAGTTACTTAAATTGTTGTATTATGCCTTAGGCAATGAGTCTTCAATCATTTAGCATGAAAAATTTCAGTAGAAAATATAATTTAAAGGTATAAAGTCAGTTTTTATTCTTTTTATTAGACTTTTAATCTACCAAATCAAACAGTATAACTGCTTCATCCTGATGGGAGCTCATATTTTGATCCCCAGTCCTTTTGAAAAAACCTTGTTCTTTAGTTGATAATCACAGGGCATAATTGCAGATGGTTCAGATGTGATGGATACACTCACACACACAAACACACACACACACACTCACTCATATTGACTTCAGAATCTAGGTTCAGCACATATTTGTTCAAATGGAAAATGAAATTAGATAACTGAATTTTACTGATTTGTTTGAAAAACAAATATTTACCTCTATTTCCCTTCAAATACACCTATAGATTCAGGTTCTACATGATTAATAATTGATTAATAAATAGTTTGATTTTATGTAAAATATATATGAATTCTTGAGGAATTACAAGACAAAGAAAAAAGAATATCTTAATATCTCAATCACTTCTTTCCCCAAACAATCCCCACATCTTCATGGAAGTTAGTTTTCTCAATATCCAACTCAATGTCTTATCTTGTAATGTGTCTTTGCACCCAGGTTTATGAGAAGAATTTAGATAATAATGTGGTGCTTACTTTATCATGTCCAACTGTAATGAAATTTATTTAATTTTGGACAATTAAAATGATCTTGATTTAACCAGTCAATGCCTTACCTAGTTCCATGGGATAATAAGGCAATCCATGTGCTCATGTATGAAAATGCAAAGTACAATAACTTATTATGCAAGGTGAAGTAGGTTAGAGTTTCGAGGGAAATCAAACAGGGTACATTGTCATTTACTTAACATTACATCAGTTACTTCCTGTTAATTTAGTAGAAATGTCTCATATGTTCATTTCCATAGCGCTAATATATCTTAAATTAAGTTAGAAATACTATTTTCTAACTTTTTCTGTAAGACATCATGCAAGTACTGCCACGCCCCCCACCCCCAGCCCCGCCAAAAAAGGCATTCTCAGACAAATATTGAATGACGATTTTAGGAAGAAACATGGCCATGATGCAAATAAAATTGCAGATTTAAATTATGAATTGAGACCAGAGCCTATCAACACTTGCCTAAAGTTCATCCACTGATGGAAATGTAGTTAGAATATCAAAGTCACACATTCAAATTCTAAGTAATGTGAAATTTACAGCTTTTTGTGATTTCCTTAAAAGACAACAGAAATATAAATACAAAATTAAGATAAAACCTTGGAACTGTTCTGTGTAAATGAGAGGCATTAACGCTTATTATCTGTAGCTTCAATGTCAAATATGCCTGAATTTAGGTCTAATATCACTTAGAAGTTTTTTTGTAGTTGCTGTTGTTATTATCTCTAGCTATATGCTGAAAAATATAAGTGTATCAAGTACTGACAAAATAAACTTTTTAGTAGAGTATACAGAAAGGAAACCCAGAAATATGTCTGTCAAATGCGACTACCTCTTTTGGGACCCATATATTGGGTAAGGGAGTAAAGTAAATTCAGATGTACGGTAGAGTGGAGGGTTGTGGTGGGATGGAGATGTCTTACTTTCTCTGAATAGGAGAAGCAAGAACTTATTTTTCCTTTTTTACTCAACAAATTACTCTTAATTTTCTATTTTGGATGGTAATAGAACCTCCAAGTTTGTTTATGGAGGTTTGAATTTGCTAACACTTGCAAACAATTCACTTTGTTGCCTGACACACAACAAGCATCCAAATATTATAGCTTTAATTGTGATAATAATAATTCTTGTTTCTGTTGTTACTGTTTCTTGAATAAAAATTTTATATACATGAGGTGGATTTAGGTTTTGAATCATCTCCTTCACTGCTTGGCTCAAATGTGGGCAAAAACATTTCAGATTCTCCATATCCCAATGTGACCTATTTCTAAAAAAGTCTCAACAAACACATAGATAAACAAACTCTCTAAGGAGGGTTTTAAAAATTGGCATTTGACCATCTAATGATAATGTTACTCTCATATTGTCAACATGCACAGCCAAACTTGACCACCTTGTCACCAATTAAGCATGAACTCCACCCCCCAACCCAACCTTCCTTCCTCAGATTCACCATCTCAAACCACCTGATAATCTCTCTCCCCAATTATACACATATAAAAGGATGGGCCCAACTATTGTAGCAGGAAAAGCCTTGAATTTCCTTACCTACAAATTTAAAACATTTAAATTCATACAAATAAGGGGTGGGGGAAAAGCATAAAATATCATCCTATTATATTTAACCAAGATTATGTGCAGAAGCTTAAAGAAAATATGTTAGGAACATTGTCTCATGAATCCATATGGAAACTTACTTCACTTATGGCAAATAATAGCTCAATGGCAACTTTATTCTTTAAAATCCATGATCATTTTAAGTTTCATATTAGAGAAACCTGAAATTCAATAGCAATAAAAATATTGTCCTGACACAAAACAACCCAAAGCAGAATATTAAAATTTGGCTTTCCATAATTCTAATAAATATCAAGCTTCATGTTAAAATTTGTTTTACAGATAAAACCTTCTTACTCAGTAATACACTTTTTATTCATTAATTAATTCATTCATTTTTACTTATTTGTCAATTACTAAAAAAGTTTTGGAAAGAAGGCAATGCTTGGGGAATATATTTATCTATATATATATAGCCCACACTTCTTGAGGTTTACAGATGAAAGAGGTAGACAATCTCTCATCAATATTCAATGGAAAGAATCCATGCAGAAATATTCATAGGATAGAATATGTTCAAGAAGAAGGACATCTAATCCCACTGGGGTTGGCAAGAATAAAAAGGAGGGCACAGTAATGCAAGCAGGAACAGGTATCAGAGGAAATTATTTGGCAAGATGTGAAAATTAAATGGAGATCATATCAAGCACTCAATCTTATAGCTAGAGAAAGATGTAAAGATATTAGAGACAATTTAATATTTTGGCAGTCCTCAAACCAATATTATAAAATTTCCAAATTTATATGGAGAGCAAATTTGTTACTAAACAATAGTAACTGCAGAGTGAAAGTGTTGGTGGGATAAAACATTCACTTAACTGGGAAGAATTTAGCAGAGATCTCATATTAGATTTCACAGTAAAATCAGATTAAAACAAAAGGAACAACAAAAACTCACATCTGATTATCTGTTAACCTATTTGATTGCTTCTTCTCAGACATCTCAGCACTACCTATGTACACAGATCGGAAAGTTACCATTTTCATGCACCTTCAAAAGTCTCCATGGTAGACATTTTGAGGAATACAGTATTGTGCCTCATAAAATGGTTTCCATAATGTAAATATAATCAGACACATGGCCATACTGGACATTTGCCCAGCTCTGCATCCTTAGTCTCCACCATTTAAAATTTATGAATCACAGGAGAAGAGTAGATGTTACCTCAAACGTTAGCATTTTTAAGACAGGAAAACAGTATGGTTATATGTGAAAAAGTAAAGTAAGTGTTATTATTTCAGCATAAATACTCAGGCACTGATCAGAACAGAGTTGCAGAAATAAGCCAAATGTGTATATCAATTCAGTAGCCTATACTCTATATACTTTTATTTCATAGGGCTTAGTTTAGAATCTTAGTTGCTCTGAGTACTTAAATGATATAATAAGAATGATAATACTAAATACATGTCCAAATTTGCATATAAAATATGTTCTTTATTTTTCTGTAATATTCATATTCCAATTAGACATGAAGTAAATTGGGATTGCTTTGTGGATAACTGGCATCTTCACATTTTTGGTCTTATATTCCAGGAAAATGGAGTGCATTTCCATTTATATACATATTTCAGTAATATGTTTTATTTAGTTTCAAAAGATTTCTTAAGCTTTTTATTTTATAATTTCTCCTAACAATTTGATAGCATTATAATTGTCATTGTACATTTAAGCTTTTTTTTGAATTCTTATGGAATATGTGTATATGTTGATTTGTATTCAGTATCCATAAAATAATAATTAGATTAAAGAGATTGCTTCTATATTGTTTGAATTTCCTATATAAACAGTATGACATGTATGAAGGAAATTAGTTTTACTTATTCATCTCAAATATGTATGCTATATTTTTCTTCCTCTACTACACAATTGTATAAAATAGAGTGTATTTTCTTGATAATTTTACCAAAATTCAAATAGAATTAGTTCAATAGTTTCCTATAAAACATCTCAGATGTAAGTTTTCTTTTTACACTCTCTTTATAATATTAAAGAAGTCCCATCTATTTTTAGATTTATGAGAATTTTAGCATAAGTAAGGTTTCAAATTTTAAATTTTTTCTGCATTCCTTGAGGTGACAAAAAATATTTTCTTGTTTAAGGTACTAATAAATTAAATTATACTTATTTCATTATTTAAGCAATTTTACTTTACTGGACTAAAGCCAATATTTGTATTTTTTTTTCAGTCTCTGAAACTCAATTGAACAATACTTTAGGATGGATATCAGGGTCTCAATTCATAAGAAATATTACCTATAATTTTCCATTCTTGCAATGTATGCATGAGTTGTATATAAAAGTTATGTTGTCCTCATGAAATAAGTTGACAATGTTTCATTTTCCTATTAAATGAATAAAGATAGATAGATAGATAGATAGATAGATAGATAGATGGTAGATAGATAAATGAATCCATATATTTATGGAAGAAATATATAGATTTTGTAGAGGTACATTTAAATCAAAAATCAAATGAATTTCTTTTCCCTTTAAGTAATTACACTGCAATTTTTTCTGATGAAATAGACTTTAATTTTTTAATTATTATTATTTTTAAAATACTTAGATTACATAAATGTTACATAAAAAAATGGGGATTCCCACATGCCCTGTTTCTCACATCTCCTACACTTTCCCACATTAACAACATCACTCACTAGTTGGGTACATTCATTGTAATTGATGAACACATTTTGGGGCATTGCCACTAAGCATGGATTACCATTTACATTGTAGTTTGCACTCTTTTCTGCACAATTTTGTAAGTTATGACAAGATATATAATGGCCTGTATCTGTCATTGCAATGTCATTCATAACAATATCCAAGTCCCAAAATTGTCCACATATTTCACCTCTTTTTCCCCTCTCACTGCCCTCAGAACCTCCAGTGGCCACTGCCTCCACATCAGTGATATAGATTTTTCCATTTCTAGACTCACAGTGATTCTATTGTAGGATACCAGTAAGCCTACTTTACACCATAGTTCATTGCCCAATCCTGAGGATTCTGGGATGGTTATCTCCACTCAACCTCTAATTGAGAGAGGGCTTCAATTCCATAGGGCTGACGAATGGGACTTTCTTGCTTGTAGTTGTATAGTCTCTTGGTTCCTTGGTATAGTGATTGTCCATCATCAACTTCCTGTTATTTGTCCTGGGTGAGACCAGTAAACTGGAGAGGAGGTGTTACAACTCTGTTAAGATTCAGGGCCTAGCTGGCATATGGACAACCCAAAGATTTAAGTCTCTTGGACATACACCTACAAACTCTAGTACTAATTACAGGTTCAAATAGAAGAACAATAGATCCATGTATACGGAAACCACAATTAAATCCATCTGTCACACTGAGAAGCATAAATTCCAAAGTAGTGCCCACTGAAAAGTCACCAAAATCCTGAGCTATCTGCACTGATTATAGTGTCAAGGTGTTTACAGAGCCCTTAGGAGCCTGATTATTTGGGGTATTATCTACATTGGCATAAAATTAGATCATGCTCATATGTGCATATGCGTAACCTCTGTGATGACATCCTGGCTCACTTTGAAGTCTTTTGGCCATATAAACTCATTTGTCTTTATATTTCCCCCTTTTCATCAAGGTTTTTTTTTCTTTCCCATTGCATTGCTAGTCGGTGCTTGTTAGTAATCCCTTGGTACCAGGGAGGCTCACCCCAGGTCTCATGTCCCATGCTGAGGGGAAGGTAATGTTTTTATATGCTGAGCATGGCTTAGAGAAAGGCCACATTTGAGCAACAAGGAGGCTCTCAGGAGGTAACTCTTAGGCACCCTATAATACTGCATTAACTTTCTATTTCAAAAGTAATGGTTCATAAGCACAGTCAACAATATCAAGAGCTTGTAAAAGGATAATCCTCCTTCACTAGTCATTGCCCCTGTACTCAGGGATTCTTGCTGTTCCATTAGAGAATGTGGCAGAGCTCCCCAGGATGGGAATACCATATTATTTTGGTTATTGAGTGAAATCCACCCACTGTGAAAATGCCCCATAAACATTTGAACATAATTATATGCCTTATATATATGCCCAGGTAAGCTTCCTCCCATGCATCCGCCATCACTGACAAACCAAAGCAGTGATCCTCCCCTGCCAGAGTTGTAAACCTTCTGTGATCCAAAAATCTCTTCTAAAATGAATCTAATAAAATAGCCATACACAATTAATAAGAAAATGAAATAATGATAGGTTCAAAAATAAGAAATAAAATGCAAAAACATTAAAAATATAAAAATAAAAAAATAAAAAATTTTCAGATAATAAAAATAATGACAAAATATTTAAAAATTTATTTGACATTTTGCCTTTCATCACTGTAGAATCTGTGGTCCTGTATGTACAACAACATTTTCTTCTGGTTATTCACCCTGTTTTACTTTTTTCAGTTTGACTTCAAAGAAGTTTTAAGTTACAGAAAAGTTATGTATCGAATAAAGTGAACTCACATATATCCAACATCCACCCCCTTTTGCTCCATTCCCCTATCAATAATATTGTATATATGGATGGTATGTTTGTTATAACTGATGTTTAAATCTTGAAACATACCTACTAACCATGGTTTATACATTATGGTTTACATTTTGGGACATACACTTTATAAATTTTTGGTGAATTTTACCATGGCCTGTATTCATCATAGCAAGATCATGTAGAACACTTCCATCACCCCCAAATTACTCTGTGTTCCATCTATTCTGTCCTCCTGTCCCATAACATCAGGATCAACAGCAACCACCAGTCTTCACTCCTTGAAGGACAACTAATCAAGGATGTCCAAACAAATATCAAGAATCAACTTGACAAAGTAAAGGAAGAGATTAAGGATATTAAGAAGATACTGGGAGAACATACTGAAGAAATTGTAAACACATGTAAAAAGATACTGGATATGATGATAATGAACGGCAAAATTCAAGAAATAAAAATATGCTTGAAGCACATAACAGCAAATTTGAACAAGCAGAGGAAAGAATCAATAATGTGGAAGACAATGCATTTGAAATCAAACAGGTAGTAGAACAGAAAGTTAAAAAAGACTGAAAAAAACCAGAAGGTATTTAATGATTTGAATGACAACAGGAAATGAACAAACATATGGATTATAGGCATCCCAGAGTGAGAAGAGATGGAAATGGGAACAAAAAGAATGTTGGAGGAAATAGTGGCTAAAAACTGCCCAGCCCTATTGAGGGAGATAGACATACATATGCAGGAAGTGCGATGCACCACAAACATTATCATTCCTAACATCCCTATACCAAGACATATACTTGTCAAATTGTCAAATGCTCAAGACAAACAGAATACTGAAAGCAGCAAGAGAGAAGAGAGTCATCATATACAAGGGAAGTTTGATAAGATTAAGTGCTGATTTCTCATCTGAAATGATGGAGGCAAGAAGGCAGTGGTATTACATAGTTAAGATGCAAAAAGAAAAAAGATCTTCCAGACAAGAATTCTCTATCCAGCAAAGCTGGCAACCATAAATGAGGGAGAGTTCAAAATATTCACAGGTAAGCATATATTTAGAGAGTATGTCAAATATACTCTCAAGAAATATTAAACAGAGTTAAGTAGGTCAAAAGGAAAAAAAAAACAGGAAAGAAAGATTTGGAGGAGAGTGTAAGAATGACTAAAAAGATAAAAAGAGCAATAAAAACAACATATTGCATACATGAACCTAAAGAAAATATGGCTAATGTAAATAATTCCTTGACAGTAATAACATTGAATGTTAATTGATTAAATTTACCAGTTAAGAGACAAAGATTGGCAGAATGGATAAGGAAATATGACCCATCTATGTGCTGGTTCAAAATACCAGAAATCTGTTGGCTTTTACAAAGGGTATTTATTTGGGGTAGAAGGTTACTATTACTAGACCATACAACATAAGTTACTTCCCTCACCAAATTCTGTTGCCACATGTTGGAGCAACATGGCTGCCAATGTCTGCAAGGGTTCAGACTTCCTCTTCTTCTACAGGCTGCATGGTCCCAGCTTCTTCCAATATCAGCTGTAGGCTTGGATAAGTCTCATCTGTCTCCTGGGGCTCATTCCTCTCTGGGATCAGCTGCTCTGGTCATTCCAAAAGTTCAGCTGCAGACTATTAGGTTAATGGCTTTTCTCTCTCCCTGGATCCTCTACCATGTCTAATGGAGCCTTCTCACATATATGCTTCTCTTTGTATTTACTTCCTGTGGCTCCAGCATTAAAAATCTACACTCTGTACTCTGCCATGTCTTGTCTCTGTGAGTCCCCACCACCAAGGTGGTGGCAACACAAGGTCTTCCTGATGTGGTCCAACCAAAGCCTTAAACATTATTTTATCAAGTAAAAGTGAAACCTCAGAATCCAATATAATCTAATATGCCCAGAGGAACAAGCCACTTTACAAACGTAAACCAATATCTAATTTTTGCATTCATAAAAAAATATCAAACTTCTACACTCCACCCTCTGAATTCCAAAAGGACCGAACAATATTTTTTAAAAAAACACCTTAAATCAGTAACAATACTAAGTACAAAATTGTATCACAATCAGTTTAAAGACATATTGCTTGTCTTTAGGCAACATCCTGTCTTTCTGTAGAACTCTGAAACTTAAAAATCCATTTATCTGTTTCCAATACACAAATGGACAACAGATAAACATTTTCATGGCCATAAGGAGAAATTGGGAGGCAAAAATTAGTTACAGCTCCTCTACAATTCAGTAAACCTGCATGGCATAATTCATTAGTTGTCAGAGTCTGAGAGTCATTCTTATGATGATGGCTTCTCCTCCCTGGAGCTTCATGAGGATCCACCCTTTCCACAGGCTTGGCCAACAGCCATTTTCTTGGTTCCACCCTCATCAAGCATCTGGGTGGTGACCAAGCTCCAGACTTCACCCTGTAAGAGCATATGGTGATTGCCACACCTTACCTGATCTTTGGGTTAGAGTCTTAACCACATTAGTAAAGTGAAGTGAAGACAACATTCTCCCTAATCTTTAATATACAGGCCCAACCAACTCAGAGCAATAAGTTGGTGACCTAGTCTTTCCTAATACATAGGTGACAGGCACTCCCCTCTCAGACATATGGTTTAGTGACCTTAACCTGCCTAATCCTTGGGTAATGTGCTCCACCCTCCCTGTACCCTGCAGGAGTACAGAGTGTCTTCCTGAAAAGCAGGCAGCAACATTCACCCCCTTCAACAGCTGGGGCAAACTCACCCTCTCTGTACACAACAGGTAGTGTTCCACTCTTGTCCCTAGGAGATGTCTTAATTCCTGACTTCATCTTCCATGGTTTTCCTATTGAATTCATTGCTTATTCAGTCTAACCCTTCCATGTCTCCTGTATTCAAGACTGACAGCAATTTTGTTCATACAGCTTTCTCAAAAAGTTTGTTGGTTTAGCATGCAAGATACAGGGGTCCAAGACATCCGACAGTAAGACTTTGCAGAAGTCTTTCCTTGATAACTTCATTTTCAATCCAGATTTATAAGTTCCAAGTTCAATTAAGTACTCAAATGAGGCACTATCATCTGAGTATTTGATTTCCAGAGGCTTGGGATTTCTACAATCAGTTTTTGGTTTCTTTTTGCCCAACAGTTCATTCCTCAGCTTATCTCTCTCATCTAGCATTTTGCTATAAGCTGCAAGGTGAAGTAAAGCTGCATTCTCTGAGTTTGCTTTGGAAAGTTCTTCAGCTAAATGTCTACACTCACCATTTTAAAATTCTGCCTTCCATAAAACACTGGGAGCTAATATTGCTAATTTCTATGCAACTTTAAAACACAGATCACCTTTCCTCCAGGTTCCAATAACAGTTTCATCATTTATTTCTAATGCTTCATATAAAGTCTCTTCAAAGCACTCTAGGTCTTTCCTTTCAAACATCTCACAATTCCTCCAAAAAATACTCCTTACCCATTTATAACATTTTGGTAATTGCAAAAGCACTACCCCATTCTCAGTACCAAATTCTATATTAGTCAGCCAAAAGGTTGTTGATGAAAAACACCAGAAATCTGTTGACTTTTATGAAGGATATTTATTTGTGTTAAAAGCTTACAGCTACTCAGCCATAGAGTACAAGTTACTTCCCCCACCAAAGTCTGTTCCAGCTTGTTGGAGGAAGATGGCTGTCACATCTGCAAGGGTTCAGTCTTCCTCTTCCTGTTAAGACTCTGTTGTCTCAACTTCTTCCAATATCAACTTTAGGATGGGTTATGTCTCATCTCTCCCTGGGCTCATTCCACTCTGGGTTCAGCTGCTCTACTCTTTCTACAAGGTCAATGGAAAACTATCAGGTGAATAGTTTGTCTGTCTTCCCAGGGCCTCTGCTGTGTTTAACAGAACATTGTCTCTTCCTCTGTGTTCTTCTCCTGTGTATTTACGTCCTGGGTTTCTAGCATGCAAAATTCTAAACTCTCTTCTTTCTCTGTGAGTCCCCACTAACCAAGGGGGTGTGAATGCAATGTTCTACCTACATGGCCCAAACAAAGCTTTAATCATAGTTAAATCAAGGAAAATTGAATCATCTGAATCCAATATAATCTAATATGCCCAGAGAAACAGACCAGTTTATGAACATAATTTAATATCTGTTTTTGGAATTCATATACAATATAAAATTGGTACATTACATTTCTTTGCAACCTTTCCTTTTACATAATTTGAGTTTTGGAGTTATCTTGAGGAAAAATTTGAAAGGTAAGTTGGTCATTGGATTTAATTTTAAGCCAAATGGAATTTCAGTGGAATAATAGGCATGATGGTGATATTCTTTTGTGAGTAGTTAGTTCATTCAATATCATCAGCCTTGTTTTTTCAGCACAAGAAAAATAATATTACATGATAATTTATTCTAATTTTTGAGTCACTATCAATAAAATTGAAGTTGCACAGATCATAAGTTTTTGTTTATCACAGGTATTTGATGCCATACATCTTTCAGAGATTCTTCAAACACAGAAAAAGCATTGTCTCAAACAATATTTGATACACAAATATATATATACTGTTAATACATACTCATAGAATACCTTTTAAAATGGGCAGTTGAACATATTTTTATTACTTCATTAATATATTATTTGCCTCTATTGATTCAAATTAGAAATAATTTATAAAAGCTTTAAATATAAGAATGTTAATTTTATTAAATTTTAATGTAGCATAACAAATTGATATGTTTACAAGGGACAAATATACAAGTTACTTATTTGATATGAGGGTGGATGGGCATTTTAAACCTTCATATTTTAAGATCTTACTAGTTATTTCAAATGGATATATGATTCAATATTAAAATATACTTTATTTTAAGAGATATAAAAATGTACTAATTACATATTAATATACTGACAAAATTAAGCTTTTCACTAAATTATGGAGAAGTATATGAAACATGATTTTTGAAAATCACTTAAACAATGTACGGTAGTATTTTAGGTTAAAACTGTACCCTCAATGTTTGATTTGCTTAATTCTTTACATATGGATTTGCACTTGGTATTCATTGAGAAGAAAAAATATTCATTTATTAAAAGCATCCCACTCTAGAGAATCATATCTTATTTACCAGTTAAGGAGGAAGAATAAGAAATAAAATTTAATCAAAAATCAAAATTTCTTATTTAATATCCAAAGTCTACTGATGGCTCTATAAAACCATTGTGTATGAGGGAGAAAATCAAACTAAGTGATGATTAAGTTTATAGAAAAAAGCTTTTTTAACAATTCTGAATTCTATGTATATTACCTAGTATGCATCTGATGTTCTCTATTTGGCACTGGTATCATTGATTTAGAATGACCAACTCTATTGAAAATATCTATGTATCTATATCTATATCTATATCTACTCAATATAGCAAATATATGTAGAGACAAAAAATAATTCAGTCTCAGGAATCCAACCGCTTTGCTTGACTATTGTTTTTATTTTTTACTGGCATCATTGATATTCTTACCCTCATAACTTTGAGACCAAAAACTTTCATTTTCACATACATTGTTAGTAAATACAGTATATAAATTCCATTTGAATATAGAGTGAGGAATTTCTTTCCTTTTTAATAGAATTGAATTATTTGAATAAAATGCTTCAATAGATTAAATAATTACCAATTTTTGAAAACATCAACTGAAAATAAAAATTTATGCATCATGCATATTTTCATATTTAAACACTATATATTTTACATTTTAATTGTAATTTTAGAGTCCTGTAATATGAATTTTTAAAACCCAATTTTAAAGTAAAAATTTTAAAGTATAAAGTATATACTACGATATAAAACATATATTTTGGCAGTTTAGAACTTCTCTGAGTTTAAGCTAAAGTAATGGGACCACAATGTTTTGAACTACTTTCTCAAGATTGGTTATTTTGTATTATTCTCCATATATGATAGAGAAGGAGAAACTGATATATAGTTATGCTTAACTATGTATCAGTTAATATATAGTTAAGCAAACATAATTAATATAATGCAGTATCCCTATAACTGATATAGCACATTTGTTAATAGGTCCACATCAATTATTTGGATTTCAATGAATTTCCTAGATAACACAGCGTAATAAATAAACTTGATTCCAACTATAAGAAGAAAGTCACTATAGACTTGACCTGAGGCTGACTACACTTTTTTTGAGTGAAATTAGTTTTTAGATGTTTTCATAGATAGAATGTTTTATAATGATCCAAATGTTGAGGAACATCTTGAACAATACAATGCCAGTACATTGCCAAAATTAATAAATCAACTCACTTCAACATTATTTCCACAAAACAGCAAATGAGTTAATCAAGGTTCCCTCTACTTAAAGCACTTCAGATAATATTATTGCTGTTTATACGTAGTTCTTTGATTCTCTTCACATAGAGCTCTACTGGATTAAGCACCAATGAAATACATCACCATGCCCTCTGACGAAAGTATATCACTAATAACCATTTTGGAGTCTTCATTAGTTTGTATTGCTTTTGTGCTTTGCCATATCCACAGCAGTTTTTTGCATATGTGAAGACAAATTACTGAATTGCAACAAGCAAGCATATTGGTTGATAGTGGGCTTCTTCTCATCCTCTTTGGATGTTCTAATATTTTGAGATATCAAATTACATAAAAGAAAAGATAAACTTATATATCTTGATTTTTTTTAAAAAAAGAACACTTAAATAAGATAATTTTTAGAGGACATATGTAAAATTCAAAGGAACAATGAACATGGAAACATTTAGACCTGATTATGGTCCTAGATCTTTAAGTGCTGCCTAAACATTCAAAATACTTTGTCTCTCTGAACAAAAAACATGTCTTTTGAAAACAAGAAAAGTAATCCCTTGCATAATTATTAAGTGTTAAAATGCCATATATAAAACTGCTAACATATTTCACAGATGTGTATAACAGATTACTTTTGACTGCTATTTCATTTACAGTCCATAACTCTTCCAAATAATGACAAAGCAAAATCATAAAGTGTCTTTAAGTATTTGTGTTGGACATACCCGTATATGGAGATAAAATATAGATGAATAAAATAATAGAGGCAGAAAAATAGAGAGACAGAGAAAGAGTAGAGGGACACAGAGATACACAGTATAGAGATAGAGAGATGAGAGACAAAAGGAGAAAGATAGCAGAAATGCATGAATAATTTATATTCAATGAAAATCTACTTATTACAATTAGCAAATTTCAAGAAGTTAAAATGTATTTCCTTAAAATAATGAGAGTGTAATAATTTGTCAATTTTGGATAAATGCTTTTAAATCAGCATGCAATATTATTCAGAATGATTTTGGTAAAGAGATAGTGTTAAAATATTTGAAACATATTATATATATATATATATATATACAGAAGAACATTAGTATAACAGAGATAGACAACATACATATATAAAAATATATAAATGTAAGACTAGGAAAGAGAATGAGGTTGACACATTGTAAAATAGGGGTGGGGCCAATTTGTGACAGGACTGAAGATCTTTTTTTCTAATCTATTCAGAATAATGAATAAGGAAGCAGAAAATAGGGATTTGGAATAATCAGACGACTGGAAGTGATTTTTTTTTTCTCCCAGGGCTATTTTAAGTCATTGAGGACCCCAATCTTCTCTTCTCTCTTATCTTGCTGTTTCTTGTCATCCCTGTTGGCAATATTATGATGATGATCCTCATATATTTGGACTCTCGAATCCATATGCCTACGTACTTCCTTCTCAGCCAACTTTCCATCATGGACCTCTTGTATAGCTCCACTTGTGTCCCCAGGATAGTCATTGATTTCCTTTCTGTGACGAATATCATTTCCTTTATATACTGTGGAATTTAGCTCATTCTTTTCACCATCCTTGTGGAACAGAGTGCCTTCTCCTTGCAGTCATGGCTTATGATCCCTTTGTGGCTGTATGCCACTCACTCCACTACTCAGTTCTCTTATGCCCTAAAGTCTGTGCATTCATGGTTGGCAGGTTCATGGCTGGGTTCTCTGTTCAATTTCTTGGTCTATGGCATCTATATACTGAATCTCCTTTACTGTGCCTCCAGGGAAATACATCTTTTTTTGTGAGCTCCCAGCTCTCCTGAAACTTGTTTATGCTGATACATCTCTTTATGAAAAATGGATTTATGTTTTTGGTGTCGTGTTTTTCCTCATTCCAATATTTCCCATTTTGGCCTCATATGGAAAAATACTTTCTACTCTTTTAAGATTAGGATCAAATTTAGGGATGCAAAAGGCTCTGGCAATTTTTTCTTCCCATATGATTATACTGTCACTTTTCTGTGGAACCAAAATAATCAAGCCCTATCTCCAAAGTCTAGCTTACTGCTAAGCTGGATGAAGCAGTGTCTGTCTTCTACACTATCCTCACTCCCATCATCTCCAACCCCCTCCCCCATCTACAGACTTTGAGGCAAAGATGTGGCTGAAGCCCTTAGGAAAGTTCTGGGAAGGTAAAATTCCTTTAAAATTGATGTTTATTGAGAACAAGAGATAAGAGGATTACCTCTTATACAGAAGAACATTAGTGTAACAGAGATAGACAACATACAACAACCAAACTCTTTTCTGGAGACAACTCATGAACAATTTCCTTCAACCTATTGTTGGGGAAATCATAATGGAGCAGATATTTTTTCCTGTTGAGCACCAATAGAGTTTCAAGCAGAATTCTCTATGTTAAAAGACACCCCAATTTTCAGGTCCATCAAACAATAGAGAGCACAAATGTATTTTGATATTGGAAAAGAAGAAAAATGCAAACATCAGCAATATAGACTTTATGCTGAATTTTAGACTAATGTCTCTAAATACCAGTATTATAATATTGCAACATCATTTAAAAATAAACATTAGTAGAAATTGATCATAACTTAAGTTTTGCAATTCCTCGGGTAACATTTAATTATAAACATATAATTCTACTGTGTAACAAAAATATACATTTTTCTTCTGTTCTCACCACATTATTATTCAAGTGATGTTATAATTCATAACTAACAGTTACAGGTACACATGTTCGTATTTTGTTTAACAATTACTACACCAGACATCAAATAATTTAGCCTCATATATATATAGCAATCTACTTAATATTATTCATTACAATATAATTTCCTCTCTATATATAATTTCTTTCCAATAAATAAATACATATACTATATAAGTATATTCAGATATATATGTTGATGTGTATATGCATCTGTGTGATTTGGAAATGTATGCTCTCCAAAACATATATTTTTAAACTTGATCCATTCTCATGTGTATCAACCAATTGTAAATAGGAGCAATTGATGAGATTGGTTAATGTGTAAACCATATCAATAATAATCAGTAATATTTCTATACCTGGAATCCTGTAAAAGAGAATGAGTTTAAGAAAGAGAGAGAGAATTCCACAAACCAAGAAGGTAGAACATTATTTCATTAGAACCTGGAGTAAAAGGGAGAGAGCAGAAGCTGCCACCATGTGCCTTGCCATATGGCAAACTAAGACCAAAAGTTTGTCAGAAGGTAGCATCTGGGCATCACATTTTTTTGTTTGTAAGCATTATCTTGATTGGTCATATTCCAGATTCCAAAATTCTTAGCAAATACTTTCCCATTGTTTATGTCAAAATGTTTAATGGTATTTGTGTATGCATCTTATGAAATAAAAAGATTATACAACTATATCTTTATATTTGAATTTATGTATACATATACACAAATGCACACATATTTGTATTCATGAATAGCACTTCAATTTACCGTGGAATCATTTCCTGATATATATTCAAAGTGAAAATAATGGGTCCAAGGATATCATTATTTTTTCTTGATATATATTTCATATACAAATTGTATGAATTATATATCTTTGACCACAAACTATATTATGCAAATATTTATGTTTATATACAATCCTGTGTGCATAACTCAGTTAACAGCACAATTTAATACATACAATTTTTCTTATAATATTTTAAATAATTGTAATTGACAAAGGACCTCTCTAGATTTGTAATAAATATTACTTATTTAGCTAGGTACAATTAAAATTGTGTGTTTACCTTCTAAAGTTTTTATTTGGAAATCTTTTCAGAATGACATTTATACGTTTATCAGTTTTTCACCATTGAATATAATATTTACTGTAGGTTTTTAATATATTCCCTACACTATGTTGAAAACGTTTCCTTCTATCACTATCTTTTGAAGTGATTTCATCAAGATAGCATGTTGTATTTGTTAAAGGCTTTATTTGTATCATTTTAGATAATCATTTGGGTGTTCTTTTACTCCAATTTTTAATATGTTGTATCACATTAATTTATTTTCTTGTGTTGAACCACCCTTTCATACCTGAGAGAAAATGCACTTGGTCATGTTGTAAAATTATTTTATTGTGTGGTTGTATTCAATTTACAATATTTGTTGAGGATTTTTGCATATATATTCATAAGAAAAATTTGCGTGCAATTTTCCTGTCTTGTATTATATTTATCTGGCTTTGGTTTTAGGGTGATGTTGTCCTTATATTTAGGAAAAGTGACCTCCTCTTAAATTTCTTGGAAAAGCTTGAGCAGGATTGATATTAATTCTGCTGGGAATGATTGATAGAACTCACCTGTGAAGTCATGTATTAATGGAATTTTCCCTGTTTTAAGGTTAGTGATAATGGATTCTGTATGAGTTTGGCATTAAATAGTTATTGGACTGGGTTTGTAAACAGTTCTGTTTCTCTGGGCATATTAGATTGTATTAGATTCAGAGGTTTCACTTTTACTTAATTAAATTATAATAATGGCTTTGATTCAACTATGTCAGTAGGACATTGAGTCCCTGCCCCTTGGTGAGAGGGGACTCACAGAGAAAACAACATAGAAGAAGAGAGATTAGAGTTTTGTTGCTGGAGCCCCACGAAGTAAATACACAGGAGAAGAATACAGAGGAATAGAGAAAGCTCCATAGACATTGCAGAGGCCCCGGGAAGAGGGAAAGCCTAATAGACTACAGCTAACCATGTGAAGAGAAGAGAGCAACTGAGCCTGGGAAGAAATGAGCCTTAAGGAAACAGATAAGCCTTATACCAGCCTACAGCTGAAACTAGAAAATGGGACCACAGAGCCTGAAGAGGAAGGCTGAACCCTCACAGAGACTGGCAGCCATCTTCCTTCAGCATGTGGCAACAGACTTCGGGTGAGAGAAGTAATTTACTCTTTATGGCCTTGTGACTGTAAGCTTCTCACCCAGATAAATACCCTTTATAAAACCAACTTATTTTTGGTATTTTGTACTAGTACACTCTTATCTGGCTAATACAGATTGCATCATTGCTTTGTAATTTGTTGAAGTTGACTATTTTTCTAGAGTCAGTGTAAGTTTTTAATGTGTTTTTGGAAAATTTTCCATTGAATCTAGTTTGTCAAATTTAGTGTCATATAGTGGTTCACAGTATCCTCTTAAGATCCATTTTATTTTTGTGCAGTCAGTTGTAGTGATCCAACTCATTTCTGATGATATTTATTTTAATCTATTGATTTTTTTTAACAATCTAGCTAAAGGTTTGTCAATTTTATTGATCTTTTAAAAGAACCAACTCTTGGTTTTGTTAATTCTCTCCATTGTTATTTATTTTCACTTTAATATATGTATGTTCTAGTCTTTGTCATTTCTTTATTTCTCCTTGATTTTGGATTGCTTTGCTGTTTTGTTTTTTTTTCTAGTTGTTCTAGGAGTGAAGTTAGGACTCTGAATTAAGCTCTTTATCCATTTCAATGGAAGTATTGAGTGCTATAAATTTTCATCTAAACACTGGCTTCACTGTATCCAATAGGTTTTTATATGTTGTGTTCTCGTTTTCATTCATCTTGAGATACTTACTGATTTCTCTTGCAATTTCTACTTTGACACCCTGAATTTGAGTGTGTTGGTTAATCTCCATATATTTGTTAATATTTCCCTTTTCTTATTGATTTCTTTTTTCATTCTATTATGATCACCAAAAGTGTTTTGTATAATTTCAGTGTTTACTTTTGAGACCTATCTTGTTACCAAACATAAGGTCTATCCTGGAGTAAGACCAATGAGCACTTGGGAGCAATATATATCTTGTTGTTTTGTGTTTGATGTTCTATAAATATCTGCTAGGTCTATACAATTTATAATATATTTCAAACCCTTTGTTTCCTTTTTTATCCTCTGTCAAGGTGTCCTATGCAATGTTGAGAATGGTGTATGAAGTCTATATCTATTATTACAGAAAAATCTATTACTCTCTTCAGTTTTTTAGTAGGTGTCTCATATATTTTGTGGCACACAAGTTATGTGCATAAATATAATGATTCTCATTTATTCTTCGAGATTTGCCCATTTTGTTAATATATAATGGCCTTCTTCATCTCTTATATTAGGTTTGCATTTAAGATCTATTTTATCTGATATTAGTATCATTACTTCAGATTTTTTTTTTTTTGGTTATTATTTTCAGTGAGTGTGTTTTTCCATCCTTTCACTTTCAGCCTGATTGTGCCCTTGCATCTAAGGTGGGTCTCTTGTAGAAAGAATATAGATGACACATATTTTTAACCCATTTGTTCAGTATATATTTTTGAATGGGATTTCAATCCACTAAGGTTCAGTGTTACTATTTTAAAGTTTTTATTTACTTCATTCATTTTATCCTTTGGCTTTCAGTTTTCATATCTTAGTATTTTCTGTCATTTTAGCCTTTTATTTACCTTTACTAATTATCTTGATTTCTACCCTCTTCTCCATGTATCTCACCCTTGTCTTTTCCTTTCAGACTGTAGAAATCCCTCTAGTTTCTCTTGTAGAACTGGTCTGGTAAGAATTTCTTTCAGATTTTATTTTTCTGTGAAGATTTTTAAGATTTCCTCATTTCCACAGGACAGTTTTTACAGACAATTAATTATTAGCTGACAGTTTTCTCTTTCAGAAACATAAATAAATGATGACACTGCCTTCTTGCCTCCATGATTTCTGATGAGAGATTGGAACTTAATATTCTTGTGATATTCTATTGTATGTGATGCATTGCTTTTCATTTGCTGCTTTCAGAATCCTCTCCCATTCCTTGGAACTTAACATTCTGAATAGTAGGTGTCTCTGAGTATGTCTATTAAGATTTATTCTCTTTGGGGAGCATCATCCTTCTTGTATATTGATTTTTTGACTTTCATAAGGGTTGGGATGTTTTCAGTCATTATTTCCTCAAATATTCTTTCTTCCTCTTTCCTAATCTCTTCTTCTTCTGAGAATCTTATAATGTGTATGTTTGTCGGATTCACCTTGTCATTAAATTCCATGAGGCTTATTCTATTTTTTTCCCATTCTTTCTCTTTATGTTTTTCTGACTGTTCAAGTACAGATGCTCTGTCCTCCAATTCATAATTCTGTCCTCCACCAAATCGAATCTGCTGTTATATGCCTGTACTGTTTTTTTTTTGTTTTTTGTTTTTTGTTTTTTTTTGGCTTAGCAGCAGGAATTTATTGTCTTTTATTTTCAGAAGCTAGAAATACAAATCAAGTCAACATAGTGATTTTGGTGGTGGAAGATGAGTGTAGTTAATAGTACAAACACAATAATGTTCCTCTATTTAAATGTTAAGAATGTGCAGATACATGGAAAATACAACTAATTTAACATATAGACAATAATTTATAGCAATATTATAACATTGTAGTAATTTTACAGCAATAGCAAAGAAGGTATTATATCAATACTGAAGGTCAGTAATAGAGGACTATAAGGTGTATAACATTTTTGTATTTGGAGTAATGAAAATATTCTGAAATAGATTGAGCTGATGATAGCCCAAATCTGTGATGAAACTGAGAGCCACTGAGTGTACACTTTGGATGGATTGTATAAGTCAAGGGACCATATAACACAGTAAACCACATGTTAAATGATAGACTGTGGCTAAAATCATAAATATGAGAACATTCTTTCATGAAATTTAATAAATATAATTCTGATATATGGTGTTTGTAATAAGATAGTTTGTGGTAAAAATACAGCAGTTATATTCTATGGAATATAGATAGCAGTAACATTATGGTGATGTTCTCTTACCAATTGTATTAAATGTGTCACAATAATGTAAGATGTTGGTAAGGCAATGTACAGTATTCTTATATGGTATAAATGATTGTTTTGTAAATTCACAAATTCTCAAATAAAAAACATTTTTTACTTCTTGCTTTTTCCTGGCTTGCTAGCAGATGGTGCACTTTGACAAACCTTTCCACGGAAGTATCTCTTTCAACCACTACTCATTGGTGATTCTGGTCTAGCCAGAGCAGAGATTCAAAATGGTCTCCACTGGCCAAACTTAGTGAAGTGAAAACCCTCTCTGCCATCCGCCTCACATTCCTCCCCCATGAAGGAAAACATTTACATCCCTCTCAGTTGGTCACAAGGAGCCATGGAATTTACCCAGCTATTTTGCCATGACAGTGGGGAAGGGGTATCATTCCTGGCCATAGGGCCTAGTTACACAAGATATTCAGTTCAATCTCTGCATCTTTCTGTCCATCTCCATCCTGGAAATGCGCAGCACTCTCTTGCTCTATAGAACTCCAGAACATCTCCTTCAGACAGATTTTTTCTTCCTCTGTTATTGCAGTAAGAGAGTTGAACCCTGCCACCTAACTCCAATGAGTAGAAACTCCTAACACCAATCATTTTCAAACTCCTCCAAAAAATTCTTGAGTAAGGAAGAGTTCTTAATTCTTCTCTGAACTTTGCATTTCCATGATTTTAAAGCTTTAGATATAAATCACAAGAAAAACAAATTACAGACCAATTCCCCTAATGAATATTGTGGTAGATTGAAGCTCTATGTAAACCAGAAAATCTTGTTTTAAGTATATTCCATTCCTGTCTATGTTTTCATTGAAATCAGGATTTTTTAAATGGGGTACTTCAGTTAAGGTGTGACCCAAATGCTTCAGGATGTGTCTTCATCCTCTTACTGTAGTCCTTCATAATTTCAAGAATACAAAGAGAGAGAGAGAAAGCCAAGAAAGCTATGTGCTTAAAGCAGCAAAACCTGGAAGAGAAGAGAGAGAACAGCAGACACTGACATGTGCCTTGTCATATGGTAGATGCCCCAAGGAACACTGGCAGATTTTCTTGGGAATAAAGCATCCTTTTGTAACAGTTTGATATTATTTATGAATTCAAATATATATTTTAGATTATGTTTGTGAACTGGTCATTTCCTTTGGGCCTATTATATTGCATTCAGAGGTTTCACTTTTAGTTGATTAAATAATGATTAAGGCTTTGATTGGCCACATCAGTAGGATTTTGATTCCCTGCCCACTTGGTGGATCAAGACTCACAGAGAAACCACACTCCACAGAAGAAAGTTGGAGTTTTAATGCTGGAAACTGGGGAAGTAAATACACAGAGAAGCAAATACATGAGGAAAGAGAGACACGGGAAGAGAGATGAGCTGTTTTCCTGATAGTCTACAGCTGTTCTTGTGGAGATAGCAAAGCAGCTGTGCCCAGAGAGAAACGAATCCTGGGAAGAGAGGAACCCAGGAAGCCTGAACACTTGCAGATGTTGGCAGCCATCTTGATCCAACACATGGCAATAGACTTTGGTGAGGGAAGTAACTTATACTTTATATTGTGGTAACTATAAGTTTCTATCTCAAATAAATACCCTTTATAAAAGCCAACAGATTTCTGGTATTTTGCACTCCCACCCCTTTGGCTGACTAATATATCCTTCACTTTGCCTTGATTTGGACATTTCTCTCAGCCTAAAAAAAATAAGCTAATAAATCCCCATTGTGAAGCTAATGCAATTCATGGTATCTGCTTTTAGCATCCTATGAAACTAAAAGAGCTTTTGGTATCAGAAAGGTTCAATGATGTTATTGCAAATACCAAAAAAAAAAAAAATGTGGAAATCGCTTTGGAATTGGGTAATGGGTAGAAGCTGGAAGAATTGTGAAGTGCTTGGATTGAAAAGACCTAGATTTTTTTGACTATACTATTGGTAGAAATAAGGATATTAATGTACTTCATATGAAGCCTTAGACAGAATGAATGAATGTGTCTTTGAAAACTGGAAGAAAGGCAACTCATTTAAATTTGTAGAGACCATGGCAAAATTGTATTCTTATGTTGTTTGGAAGGCAGAATTTGAAAGTGATGAACGTAGATGTTTAATTGCAAAATTTTCCAAAATACATATGGAGCATGAAACCTGGTTTCTTCTTGCAGCTTATAGAAAAATTTGAGACTATAGGCAGAAGCAGAGAACTTAATTCTTCATCACAAGGAATCCAGAAATTTATGATTTGGAAAATTCTGAGCTTCTATTAAGTGAGTTTCGAGAGAATAGTGCCCATTTGAAGGTTGAAATAAACAGGGATCCAGCCAGCTACTTCAGTGGAAATCAAAATTGGGAATGCTGTTGTTCATAATGGATTCTGGAAAGTTCTTTGGCTAATGATTTGGAAACGTGTATACTAAATGTGAAACCAAAAAATTTTGCAAGGCCTGTATGAATGGAAACACTGCTTGCCTGAACTAAAAGAGACAGAAAAATGACAGAAATTAGATAACTTGATGAAAAAAAACACTTGAAAGTCAGGAACATGGAAGCTGAGTTATAGACCAAAGTCGTCTTCTTGGGCCAGGAGAGTGAGCCCTTGATGTGTGTGGAAAAGGTATGTTTGCCCTGCTTCTTGAAGAGGGTGTGCACTCCACCCTGTTGTTAGGAAACAGTGTTGCCACACCAATTTTCTCAGATACCCCTGGGATTGCAGAGAACCTGGCCACTATCCCCATACTTGAAGAGATTGGATCTTTCACCCAAATATTCAGGTAGAGTATAGCCCCTGTGCAAGCAATTGGATAGTTGGGGTTGCCTCTCCATCAGTTCTGAAAGACAAAACCTCCTCCTTTAGATGAATTTCTGAACTTGAAATCTAATAAAGAATGCCCTGCTGGAATTCAGAAATATTTGGGACTTGTGATCCCTGTTTTCCTTCCAACTTCTCTATTCTGTAATGGAAATGTTTATTCTATGAACATCCCTCCTTTGTATATTGTAAATAGACTTCTTACTCTCTACGTTTCAGAGGTCCAAGACCTGAGGGGAATAGTGCTCCAGGACAGACCACTCTCATTTTGATTTGTACTTTGTTATTGACATGGTATAAGAACTTTGGCATATTGTGATGTAATTAATGCATTTTTATTTGAAAAGAGTATGCAATAATGTTGTCCAGTCAGTGAAGTGCTGTGGTTTGAAGCAGTGCATACTCCAGAAAGACATGTTCTTAAATATAATCCATTCCTGGGGAGTGGACTCATTGTAAGTAGGGCCATTTGATGAGACTACTTGTCTTAAGGTGTGACTCACCACATTCAGTGTGTATCTTAATACTTTTACTGGTGTCCATATAAATGGAATGAATTCAGAGAAAGAGAGATAGAAAAAGAAAGCCACAGAAACAAAAAGCTGAAAATAACAAAACCTGGAAGAGAAGGGAGAGATCAAGAGATGCCACCATGTGCCTTGCCATGTGGCAGAAGTCCCAAGGGTCCCCAGCAATTATTCTTTGGGGAGAAAGCATCATCTTGATGATGGTTTGATTTGAACATTTTTCTCAACTTCTACACTGTAAGCTAATAAATTCCCACTGCTAAGTCGACACATTTCATTGTATCAGCTTTCAGCTGCGTAAGAAACTAAAACTGATGTAGATGCAAAAATCTTGTACATATTTCTAGCAAAAAGCATGTAAAAGCATATTTAAAAGATTATTAATTGGGAGGGGCAAGATGGTGGCAGAGTAAGGAGCACCAAAAATCAGCTCATTCAACAGGGCTGTTAGTAATTATCCAGAGCTATCTAAAGTATATTTTTGGTGGGTCCATGAGACTAGAATATCATATTGCAACATTTCTGACAGAATGGAAGGAAGAAACTGCCCATCTGCAGTGAATATTCATGAGTGGAGGCCAGTGCACATTCTCCACTGGCGGCACAAGTCACCTTGGGGGCTATTTCATGGCTAAAGATGGATGCTCCATTTCCCAAAACCAGGGGAGGAAGAGAAATGGACACCCACATGAGCTAATGATTAGAAATTTGACTGGCTAAAGTATAATCCTAAGAACAGCTAAAGTTTGAACCAGTCCAAGTCAGAAAAATACTTGTAGTCACCATTTTAACTCTATCCCCTGCATGAGGGGAAACAGGGCTGATTGAAAATCATAGTGACAGCAGAGACTGGCTTCTTTCAACCCAGTTTGGATTGCAGTCCTTGCTTAGGCCCTAAACCAAGCCTTTGGCAGGGAGGTGGCTGTGGGGACTAGCACCAGCCTGTCTGGGCAACTGCAGTTGTTTTCAGCTGGCACTGACTGGATAGTCAGTCACTTGGTCTCCATCCTCACACTCCAATAAGATACGTGTGGTGTTGTGTTTCCTCAGCCTCTCTGGGCAACTGCAGTCAATTTTAGCCAACACTGAATGATTTATTTAGTACCATCAGCTCCATCTCAATCCTCCCATAGGATGGGAGGGACATGGTGTTTCCTCAGCCTCTCTCAGAACCTGCAGGTGATTTTAGCCTACACAGACTGGATAAGAAGAAATCTGTAGCTCCCTCTCTGGCCCCAATAGGACAGGATTAGACCTTTGTTTCCTCAGCTTCTCTGGGAACTGCTGGTTCCTTCTTTTGGCCTGCAGTCAATGGGCTCTTGGGTGACTGTAGCTCTACCCCCACTTCAAAAAGGACAAGAATGTTTGGTGTTTCCCTAGCTTCACTGGGCTATTGAAGGCACTTTTGACTTGCATGGACCAGTCAGACAACTTTGGCTCTATCCCAAATCCCCAAAAGGATAGCAAGGTAGATGTTTCCTCAGCTACTCTGGGCATCTGCAAGCACTTTTGACCCACACAGATTAAATTGGTGGGCACACTGGAGGGTCTGTCTCTACCACTAGTAGGGAAGAAAAGGGGCCATTGCTATGTCAAACTACCTGGGCAACTGTGGTCAGTTTTTACATATAAGGCTTATTTAGATGTGATATCTGCAGCTTGGTCCCCACAGCAGGCAGGGGAGGAAGGAGAATGAAGCTTCATTGGTCTCTCTGGGCAACTACAGAGAGTCTTGGCTTGCATGGCATGGATTGCTGCACATGGCTGAGGTTCTGTTTCTTCCCCTGGCAGGGGAGAAGTGTGGGAGATAATTCACTGGTACCTTGACCAATGCAGACAAGTACAGCCTCCACACCTTATAGTACCAGATATATCCTCAGCTCCTAATACACAACCAGCAAGGAAGAAAGGGGAAGAAAGCCTTAATCTAAAGAAAGAAACTGAACCCAAAATAAAGACATCCAGTAAGCCAGATGCCAAGACACCAACAAAAACATATAATCTATAACAGTAAACAGGAAGATATGGCCAAGTCAAAGGAATAAGATAAGCTTCCAGATGACATGAAGGAGATGAGAGAGAACTAATCATAAATATTCAAACAAATGTCCTTAATAAATTCAATGATATAACTAATGAGATTAAGGATATCAAAAAGACACTGGGTAAAAAAAAAAAGAATTTGAAAGCATACAGAGAAAACTAGCAGATCTTATGAGAATGAGAGGCATAAGAAATTAAATTAAAAATACATTGGATGCATGTAACAGTAGATTTGAAGAGGCAAGAGAAAAGATCAGTGAGCTTCATGGCATGGCCTCTTGAAGAGAATATACAAAAGAACAAATGAAAAGAACAGGAAAAAAAAAGAATGGGTTCTCAGGGAACTAAATGATGGCAAGAGATGTGCAAAGATGTGTGCCATGGGAATCTCAGAAGGAGAAGAGAAGGGAAAAGAGGCAGAAGTAATATTTGAAGAAATAATGGTAGAAAATTTCCCAAGTCTATTGAATGACATAGATATCTGTGTCCAAGATGCACATCATACTCCATCTGAATAAATCTGAATAACCCTACTCCTAGATATATATTAATCAGAATGTCAAATGCCAAGGAAAGGAGAGAATTTTAAAAGGAGCAAGAGAAAAATGATGCAATACATAAAAGGGATACCCAATAAAATTAAGTGCTGATTTCTATCAGCAATCACGGAGGCAAGAAGGCAGTGGTATGATATATTTAAGATACTGTAAGAGAAAAACTGCCAGTGAAGAACACATTATAATAAGTAGAACTAATTCAGCTGATTTATAATTTGTATTATGGCTGAAAACGGTAATATAAGGATGTTAAGTTTAATTGAAAGAAAGCTACAGAATAATCTGAGGATTGAAAAACAGTGAACCTGAAGATGGATGAGAATTTTGGTTACTAGCACAAATACAAGAATGTCATTTTATGAACTGGAAATAATGTACATCACTATTGTAAGGTGGTAAGAATGTGGAGAAACATGGGAAAAATACAATTAATGTAATCTATGGACTAGTTGACAGCAGTATTGTAATATTCTTGCATCAATGCCAACGATGTACTGTGTTAAAAATGGGGAGGTATGGAAAAAATATTCCAAATGTGTGCTATAGATCACAGTTAATGGTAAAAGCTGATGTATGTTCTTATAATCTATAATAGATATTCCACCACAATGTGGTGTGCTGGTGGAGGTGTGTTCTATGGGAATTCCATACATGTACATGATTGTTTGTAAGTTCACAAATTCCCTAATTAAAATATATTTTTAAAAAAGATACACCTAGATAATTGAGAAAGGGATGTAGAAATAATTTAGGAAAAATGTGTAAAACAAAAACAGAATAATCAGTAATTTAATGCAGCAAATGAAAAATCAAAATGGGTGTAAGTAGGTAAGGGATTGCAACAATAAATCATAACTAAGTAGTAAAAAAATATTATTCATTATCACCAATTGAAGGTTGTTCCTGGAATGGAAATGTGGCTCAGCAGGCAAAAATTAATCAACCTAATGCACCATATAAATAAAAAAAAAGGAAAATTAAAATATGTGATTATCTCAATATCTACAGAAAATACATTGAATGTATCTAGCAAAAAATCCCTGACATAAACTCACAGATTAATGGAAATGAAAGTGAAACTTAAAGTTTTTTGTAAGAAAAGTTTACCAACATTATATATAATTCTGAAAAATAGATGTTAATTTTGAATATTTATATTTTAGTATAAATTAATCCACTTTTATGTATCTTTTTTTTTTCAATCTTGTTTCTTTGGTTAATATTTTGCTTGTGATACTTAACAAAGTTTTAAAATTTAATGATAGTTTAGTTTCATACCTTCATTTTAATAACATGAACATTAACAAATTATTCACCATTCTATTGTTGATGCATATTATGATGCCTTCCAGTTTTTGACAGTTGTGAGCAATCCCACCACCATTTGTGTATAAATGTCCTGAAAGTAATTTATATGTATTTTGTAAGGCATACATATGTATATAAATGCTGCGTCCAAGAGGATGAAAATCTTTATAGTTCTTAGGTAAATTCAAACTATTGAACAAACTGATTGTAATAATTAAACCACTTCAAGAATGAGTTCATTTTAATCAACAACCTTAAACAATGTGTTCTTTATGATTTTAAAAATTCTGCTTGTTTGATTAGTGTGAAGGTATGTGTCCTTGTATCATAGTGATATGAAAACTAAGACCAAGAGAGAATTTTGAAATTGTCATTAAAGAAACATTCTATTATATACAAGGATCCCCAGTAAGATTGCAGCAGACAACATGATAAACAATTCATGTCAGAAGCAGTGGGATTCCATTGTCTAAGTTTAATAAAAAAAAAAAAAATCAAACCTTGATTTTATATACAACAAAATATCTTTCAAGGTGAAAAGCAATTGAGAATTAAAATCTTATTTATAAAAGCACTGAAAGTCATCAGTCTTGTTGGTTCAAAATTAAAATTTAAAAAAATTGAATGAAAATTAATGACTTCTCTTAGATTCATCAGATAGTTGTTTTGCGAACAATGGCCATCTTAATATATAGGGGCACAATAAAATACAGATAACTTAGCTGATATTTGATTACATGGAGAAGAAGTTATGAAAACTTAAAATTGTTGAAGAACATACAAGGTAATTTTTTAAATTGCTGTAACTGAATGTGAGATAGATTATTATTTATAGTCAGATAGGAGATGATATCTTTGGGGTCTCCAGCATTAATCTTTATATCCCAAACAGAAATGGAATTGAAATCCATTGTTAAATACATCTAAACCCTTCTCTATAATCAAGGTCTACTCCCCACACAAAAAAAAATTAAATCTTTATTATGGACTATTCCCAAATAGTGAAATATTGTTTACTCAATTCCACCATATCTAGCCTCTTTCATTCTTAAACAACAAATCAACTGTGATTCAGTATGGAAACAGTAGATTACTGCAAAAATATCTGAAATGTACAGATTCTATCTCAGAAGTTCTTAGAAAGACCCCAAAAATATGAGAGATAAAATCAAGAAATTTATATTAATTTTGAAATCTCTTTCATGAACAACTACAGCAAATCTTACACACAGGAAACTTCCAAAAAATTTAACATGAAATCTCAATGTAAAGACATATTTAATTCAGTAGATTTTTCCCAATACATCATTTTGCGTGTGATGGCTTCAAGCTGAATAGACCACAGAAAACTTAAGTTAATCCATTCCTGTGGCTCTAAACCTATTTTAAGTAGGGAATTTGATTAGGTTACTTCAGTTGGTGTGTAATCGTGGGTGGGTATTACTTCTCTTACAGGAATATTTTATAAGTAATGTAATTCATAGATAAAAAAGAGAAAGCCATGGAAGGCAGAAGCTGAAATCACAAAACCCAGTAGAAAAAGGAGAGACAAACAGATGTCACACTCTGCCTTGTCATGTGACAGAGGAGTCCAGGATCAACAGCAGCTGGTCTTTTGGCAACAAGCATCACCTGATGATTCCTTTACTTTGACATTTTTATAGCCTCAGAGCTATAAGCTTGTAAGATAATAAATTCACATTGTAAATTCCAAACCATTTCTTGTATATGGCATTTTGGCAGCCTAGGAGATCAAAGCAGATTTTTGCACTAGGAATGTGGGGTGCTGCAATAAATACCAAAAATGTCAAAAAGTATTTGTAAAAATGGTTATATACAAAATTCGGGAAAAATTGTGAGATGCTTGATAGAAAAGACCTAGACTTCTTTGAAGAGGCTGTTGGTAGAAATATTGCAATTAAACAGACTTCTGATGAAGGTTTAGACAGGAATGATGAATGCGTTATTGCAAAATGTAAGAAAGGCAACCCTTGTTTAAAAATGGCAGAGATCTTGGCAAAATTGTGTTCTGATATCAATGGAAGGCAGCATTTGAAAAGAATTATCTTGGATATTTAGCTGAAGAGGTTTCCATCCAAATGGAAAATACTGCCACTCTTATTCCTGCACCTGATAGTAAAATGTGAGAGGAAAGTAATAAGCCAATAAGTGAACACCTGTGCACAAGGAAACCAGGTATTGATAGTTCCAAAAATTCTGAGCTTCCAGAAAATCAAGAACCAGATACTCCTGGTTTGGCAGGTTGCTAAAACCTGCCAAAAGCAATATGTCAAAAATAGGTTGTCTCTTTCAATGGGGATTTATTAGATTGCAAGCATACAGTTCTTAAGCCATGGCAGTGAGCAAATCAAATCACCATCAGGTGATGCTTTCTCCCTGAAAACCAGCAAATGGAACCATCTTCTGTTCTCTCCCTTCTCTTCCAGATTTGTTGCTTCAATTTCTGTCTTCCTCTTCCCCATTTTCCATTGAGTTCATTTCCTTGCTTTCGTGATTCTCTGTCTCTTCTCCTGTGACTTTTTCTCTCTGCCTCTCTGTGTTTCTCTTTCTCTCTTTCTCTGTATTCATCCTATTTATAAAGGAGTTCAGTAATAGTATTAAGACTCATCTTGGGTCATGCTCTACTGAAATAATATAATCAAAAGATCTGACCTCCAATAGGTTCACACTCACAGGAATGGATTTTCTCTATGGGCTTGATATTCTGGGGTCCATAAAATCCCCAAACTATCACACCAGAAAATAATGACCCATGTGAGGGTTTAATGTATTATGTAACCAGTCAGCCATTCCAGTAGAAGAATGTTCAGAAATGCAGTTCCAGAAAAGATTTGTGGAAAGAATCTATTGCCTGATGGTTGGGATTCCTATGTACTACAAGCACAACAAACACATTTTTTTGTGAGGTCTGTATGGCCAGAACCACTGTCATCCTTCACTAAATGGAACATAATATGGACATTAAAGGAATAATGCCTTTAATGGAAGAACCATGGAAGGTGAGATCTGAACTAAAGGAATCTTCTTGGGTAAAGAGAGCAGAACCACCCATGTGTGTGAAAAAAGTGCATAAGCCCTTATATTTGGAGATGGTGGGCCTTCTGCCATGTCTTTCCAGAAATTTGTCACCACCCCAGGTTTATCAGGTGCCTGGGGCATTGCCAAGAGGATAGATGCCATCCTGATTCTTGATGAAGGTATAGCCGAGAGCTTGGTTGTCACCCCAATGTGTGGACATGTTGGAGCCCTTATGCCAGTGGTGGAGGCAGTATGGCTGCTCTGCAAGCACTTGGAAAGAATGGGACTGTTGTTCCATCAAGCCTAGAGGAAAATGTATCATTCTACAGATGACACTCAGACCTTGAAATCAAATGGAGTATGCTCTGAACAGTTTTGGAATTGTTTGTGACATGACCCTTGTTTTCCTTCCAAATTCTTCCTATGAAAATAGAAACATGTATATTATGACTGCCACTCTTTTGTATATTGGAAGAAGATAATGTGTACTAACTCTCACAGGTCCCTAGTATGAGCAAAATTGTGCATGTGGCCAGACCGTGCTTGTTACCAATTTTGATGAGACTTTGTACTTAATATTATTATAAAATGATATAAGACTTTAGGATATTGTGATGGAATTAATGTATTTTGCATATGGAAAGAACATATTTTTGGGCTCCAGAGTGTGATATTAGAAAGTTGAAGCTGAACAGACCCAGAAACTATGTTCTTAAAGTTAATCCATGTGGCTCGAAGCCAATTATAAATAGAGTATTTTGATTAGGTTCCTTCACTTGTGGCATTCTCATGTTGTTGTTTGTTTTTATTTAATTCTTTCATGTTTTAGTCTTCTTTTGGTAAACATTATATAATGTGAGCAACACTATATTTCTCAATATAATTACAATAATTATTTTATATTATGCAATTTGTAAACATATTAAACTAAATAAAATTCTTGTCTAAATAAATATTCTAAACCTCTGACATATACTTTCCTAAAATAGGAAAAAGAAAGTTTATGAAATTTTTATTAGGCTGTGGTTTCTTAAACTTTTTTGTTCCTCAGATACCATTGCCAGTCAGTTGAAACCACAGAACCCTTACTAATTCCACACTATACTGTGCATTTTTTATATAATTATATCACTCCCACACCAACATATTCCCACAAGAATAATGTGGATTTTATTGAATTTCAAGTCAAACTCATGGACCCCTTATTAAGAACCCCTGTATTAGACCATCAGCATACCACAAACTAACTTAATATATCGTGTTTTTGAATTAACATAAGCCATTTTTTAAATACTTCAATTTTTGGCTACAGTTAAAATGATGTTTATCTGAAGTTTAATGAGATAAGAGAAGCCAACCATACAAATCTTGTAGTTTCAGAACCAGATTCTACCCATCTGTTAATCCTGCACCACCAAATCCAGTAAAATCTCTACCCACCTGTCCTATCCTTCAATATGTAACTATACTCTTTCAATTTACCATAGATTATGTCCATATGGGTGATGGCTCGCAACCTACCCTTCTCTCACTCTCCCCTGTTAGCCTATCTTTCAGTCAGTGGTTCTCAGAAACTGTTAACTTTCCTCAATTCAAATCAATGGGGTCATCAACTGTTCATCCTTCAATGCCTGGCTTGCTTCACTCAACATAAGGTCTTCAAGATTCATCCATGTTATTCCATGTGTTAGCACTTTATTCCTTCTAACAGCTGAGTAATATTCCATTGTATGTATGTACCACATTTTGCTTATCCATTCATCTGTTGATGGGCACCGAGGCTGATTCCAACTTTTGGCAATGGTGAACAAGGCTGCTATGAACATTGGTGTGCATATATCTGTTCATGTCTTTGCTTTCAATTCTTCTGGGTATATACCCAGTCGTTGAATTGCTGGATCATATGGAAGATCTATTGTTAGGTTTCTGAGGAATTGCCAAACTGTCCTCCACAGTGGCTGGACCATTCCACAATCCCACCAGCAGTGGATGAGGGTTCCTATTCCTCCACATCCTCTCCAACACTTAGATTCTGCTGGTTTGTTTTTTTTTCAAAGATTTATTTATTTTGTTTTATTTATCCCCCCCTTGCTGCTTGTGCTGTTGTGTCCATTCGCTGGGTGTCTTCTCTGTGTCTGCTTATCTCCCCCTTGCTGTGAGGACTTCCTGCATCAGCCCACGGCGCCGCACGAGCCGGCCTGCCCTCACAAGGAGGTGCTGGGAAGCGAACCCGGGGCCTCTCATATGATAAACGGGACTGCTATCCAATGCGCCACACCCGCTTCCTGCCATGAGGTTGCTGCATCAGCCCACCGCACCACTCAGGCCGGCGTGCCCTCACAAGGAGGCCTCAGGTCGCGAACCTGGGCCTCCCATATGGTAAACAGGGGCTCTATCCACTGAGCCACACCCACTTCCCTGCTGGTTTTTTAATAGCTGCCATTCTGATGGGTGTAAGATGGTATCTCATTGTAGTTTTGCTTTGCATTTCCCTAATAGCTAGTGATGTCGAGCATTTTTTCATGTGCTTTTTAGCCATTTGTATTTCTTCCTTGGAGAAGTGTCTATTCAGGTCACTTGCCCATTTTTTTAAATGGATTGTTTGTCTTTTTATTTTCGAGATGTAGGATTTCTTTATATATGCAGGATATTAGGCTCTTATCAGATATGATTGCCAAATATTTTCTCCCATTGGATAGGCTGCCTTTTGATTTTCTTAATAACATCCTTTGAGGTGCAGAAGTTTTTAATTTTGATGAAATCCCATTTATCTATTTTTTCTCTTGCTGCTCGTGCTTTGGGTGTGAAGTTCATGAAACCATTTCCTATTACAAGGTCTTGTAGATGCTTCCCTACATTATCTTTCAGGGTCTTTATGGTTTTGGCTCTTATATTTAGATCTTTGATCCATCTGGAGTTGATTTTTGTATAAGGTGTGAGATGGTATTCTTCTCTCATTCTTTTGGACATGGATATTCAGTTCTCCAAGCACCACTTGTTAAAGAGGCCATTCTCTCTCAACTGAGTGAGCTTGGTGGCCTTGTAAAATATCAGATGACTGTATATGTGAGGATCTATATCAGAACTCTCAATTCGGTTCCATTGGTCAGTATATCTATCCTTGTTTCAATACCATGCAGTTTTGTTCACTGTAGCTTTGTAGTATGTTTTAAAGTCAGGTAATGTGATACCTCAAAGACATTTTTCTTTTTCAATATGTCTTTGGCAATTCGGGGCCTCTTACCTCTCCAAATATATTTTGTGGTTAGTTTTTCCAGTTCCTTAAAAAATACAGTGTTGATTTTTATCAGGATTGCATTAAATCTCTAGATTAGTTTGGGTAGGATAGACATCTTGATGATGTTTAGTCTTCCTATCCATGAACAGGGAATATCTTTCCATTCATTTACGTCTTCTTTGATTTCCTTTAACAGTGTTGTGTAGTTTGCTGTATATAAGTCCTTTACATCTTCAGTTAAATTTATTCCTAGGTATTTGGTTCTTTTAGTTACTATTGTAAATGGTATTTTTTTCTTGATTTCCTCCTCAGATTGCTCGTTATTGGTGTACAGAAATGCTACTGATTTTTGAGCATTGATCTTGTAGCCTGCAACATTTCTGTATATCCATTGCGGGTGTTGTGTCACATTGATGAAGGATGGTGGTGTGGAATGTTTTTGGAGGCGTGGGAGATGGGGAACATGGGAATCCCTGTAATTTCTGAGTAATATTTAGGTAATCTTAGCACCTTTAAAAATGCATATACATATAGAAAAAAATAACATTTATGTTAACAAATGCACATATATGCTTATGTATTTATATATCATTTTACAAATATTTGTATGTATTGTGAAAAATTTGATTTTTACCCACAATAAAAAAAAAAGAAAGAACCATATTGATCATGCAAAAATAAAAAAAACAAATAAATGTGTAATGAAGAACATTCTGCTCAGTATGTTGTTTTAAAAAATAGCTACCAATAAACTATTTTAGAATATTCATAACTAGGTTTCATGACTTTTGTTTATATTACTTCTTAAGACTTGTATTTTTATTGAAAATAATCTTATTTCAAATAGACTGAAATTATTTATTATTTTACAATTTCATTCTTTTATAAATTTCAGATCCCAAAGATATTCAGAGTAAGAATTGCAAATATATATATATATATACACACACATATATTTTGGCAGGCAGAAGACTAAGCTTTTGAATTGGAATGCCTTCAGGCAGGGCTTGCTTGCTCTAGTTTACCATAGTCTATACCAGCTTCCCAATTTTGTTACTTGATGGGAATGTGATATTGACAACATGTTTTATATATTAAAACTATACATTTACTTATAAAAATCAGTTGCATCCATGGAGCACAAATTCAAATATTATAAACTTGAGGCTAAATCTTACTAGTTATATTTTGCAGTTATATATATATGGGAAAAACAGGTGAAGTGAAAAATGGTCTCAATTTGAGACATAGATTTCCAGACATACATAATTCCTTACATAAAAAATTATCATACATGTTGTTATATATGGGTATAATGTTCTTAAAAAGAATACTGCTATGGGTAACCTGAAATATGAATTGGATAAATCATTCCCACCTGAAACTACTGTATATCAGGCAGGTTTTGGCTACCAAAGAGTGGGTTCCAAAGTAAGCCATACATGGAATTAAAATTTTCAAATATTTGCATCAGAAGAAAAGTGATATTAATAGGCTAACAAAATAACAAGTAACAAGGATTTCTTCTCATCCTAGAGAATGAAGGGAGAGAGCTTGTAAGGTGAATTTGAAGTAAATATGATTTTGGACATTTACATTGCTACTTACTCAATGTGTATAAGGGAGATAATAAGAAGGGACATGAATTGTTTCTCAGTAGAAAAGACTCCAAAGAAAACAAACCAGCTGAGTGGTGCTAAAGAAACATAACATACAAAATAAAAATTTATAGATAGACAGATAATAAAGAGATAATGATACTAACTTCACTCAGAAATTTAAGAAATGGCAAGGAAAAACTAATGACTAGACTGACACAATAATCTTCTGGATATTTCTAAGGTACACACAAATAAAAAGCTAATTAATAGTTCTTTAGGGGTTTAAATCTGATAGGGAACACCTATCTATCTTTGAATTTGCCTACCTTCTTTTAAATTAACTGTTTCCTATCTCAATAAATACTTTCATATTCTTAATTATTAAAGCAAGTTTATAAGCTATACTTTGATGGTGTTATAAAAAAGCTTCTGAAATTAATACCAAAAATAACAAGGTTGTTGCATTCAAGTTCATTTTATAATCATTAAACTTGCTTTTACCACATCACATTTTTCAGTGAAGAAAGAGATTGACACAATTTACTTCTTCATGAAATATTACACTGAAATTGTACTGAAAGGTTTTAATAACAAGAAAAATTTAAACTTTATTCCAACACAGAACAGAATGTCCAGGAATCTATATTAATACAAATATCAGTGAATCAGATGTCTTCTTGCTCTATGAATGATGTTCTCCCTTATAGAGTTACAAGTTTTTAAAATACCATAAATGAGACACTGGTTTGAAAGTTTATATGACACACTTCTCAAAAACCTATAAATGGAAATTTTGATAAGGTTACTTCAGCTGTGGCAGGCCCATGTTGGGTCTTAATCCTCTTACTGTATTCCATTAAAACAGAATGTAATTCAGAGACAGTAGAGGAAAAGCCTTGGAAGCCAGAAGCTAAAAACCTGGAAGAGAAGAAAAACAACAGAAAATGCCACAATTTTCCTTGCCGTGGAAGAAAGGAATATAGCGTTACAGACAGTTGGTCTTTGGAGAGAAAGCATTTCCTGATGATGCCTTGATTTAGACATTTTCACAGCCTCAGAACTGTAAGTATGTAAGCTAATAAATCCCCAATATAAAAGCAAAGATATTTCTGTATATTATATTTTGGCAGCCTAGCAGACTAAAACAAATGGTTTTGCATTAATTTGCCATTGGCACTATGACAATAGTACACAATGGGAAGGATTATAAAAAATAATTAATTAACTCACAGTTTCAGTTTCCAGAAGTCCAAAAGGAATGAGTTGATGAAACTATGCTGTCTATCAGATTCTGTACTATTCAGATGCTCTTTTGCCACAACACTTGGGTTTCTTGATTACCTCTTTTTTCCTATTCCATATAAAACTCTCTCACTTTGATTCTGCTCTTCTAGTTTCCAAAGAATTCCACCTTCTCTCTATCAGTATCCTAGTAATTTGGATTAAGGCCACACTGATTCATTTGGCCACATCCAGAAAGGAACTATGAAGATTGTATTTAAAAAATGAATCCACATCATTATTCACATTACCATATTACAAAATACTAGTTACAAAGTAGTTAATGAACAAAGGGGAACAAATTAAGATGAAGAGCTTTTGTTTAAATGCATGGTTCAGTCTACTGCAGTCTGCCTTCAAGAATTCAGAAATTCATCTTATTCCACATGCAAAGTACATTCACCTCCACCCAATAACAAAAGTCTTAAACTACTTCAATAACAACTCTGAATCTAAAGTCTCCTCAAATTGATATATAGGTTTGACCTGTCCTGGAGCAAAATTTCCTCTCCATCAGTGGACCTATTAAACTTATTAAATAAGTTATTTGACAACAAAATACAATGGTGGGACAGGCATAAGGTAGATATTCCCAGAACATATGGAAGTAAGTGGAAGGAAAACAATACTCATTGTAGCCAAACAATTCTGAAACCCAGTAGTGCAAACACCATTAGTTTCTCAGTTATGAATGATATCTGTGAATAAGTGGTTTGCTCAGTAGGCCTAACCTTTCCAAGTGCATGGGCTGTGTACATACTTCCTCTGAAAGACAAAGCTTAAGCTCTCCATCTATAAAAATCAAGGTGGTAGACAAAGTTTCTGCATCATTGGGTGTGGCAGTTTGAAATTATTTTATGAATCCCCAAAACAGAAAGATTATTTTTTTCTAACCAATCTATTCTTGTGTGTGTGATACCCTTTAATTGTGTTAAATTTTGTTGAGAAATTTCATTGGATTACTTGATAGTGCCTCTTTTGGGTTTTTGATTGAAATACATCAGTTCGGCTTGAATCATGTTGAGACTCCACTCTCTTGGTGGGTCTAGTAAAAATGGAGACACAGAAAGAGAGATAGACTGACAAAGGAAATGGAAGCCACTTTTTTTTTAATCTATTTATTTGTTTGTTTGTTTGTTTGTTTATATATTTCTCCCCAACCCCTCACTGTTCGCACTTGCTCTTTGCTCTGTCTTTAGGAGGCACCAGGAAGTGAACCCAGGACCTCTAATGTAGGAGGCAAGTGCCTAATTGCTTAAGCCACCTCTGTTCCCTGCTTTGTTGTTTATCTCATTATGTTTTCTCTTCTTGATTCTCTTGTTGCATCATCTTATTATGTCAGTTTGCCATGCCTACCCATCATGTCAGCTCTCTGTCTTGATTGTTTCCTTTAGGAGGAACTATGAACATCTGCTCCCTGCTTTGTGTCTCTCATTATATTTTTCTTCTTGTGTCTATTGTTGTGTCATTTTATTGTATTAGCTTGCCATGCCTGCCCATCTTGCCAACTCACTGTCTTGTTTAGGAAGCACCAAGAACCAAACCACAGACCTCCCATGTGGTAGGCAGGAGATCAGTTACCTGAGACACATTTGCTTCCCAAGGAAGCCACCATTTTTTATTTTGCCGTGTGAGAGAGGACTAGAATATCACTGAAGCAGGAAGCTCCCAAAAGGATAGGCCCATGGAGCAATCAAGAGGAAATGGTCAGGCTGGAAGAGAAGGCTGAGACCTCAGGATAAATTTGGGGGACATCTTGTTTTGCCATGTGTTTGGACAACAGAATAAACAGTAGCTGGCATTGGTGAGAAAGCACCTGTTATGGTTCTTCAGGTTGGACTTTTCACAATCTTGATACTATAAGGTTTTTACTCCAAATAAATCCTCTTTATAAAAGCCAACGCATATCTGGTAGTTTGCATCAGCAGCCACTTGGCAAACTAAACCAGAAATTGGTATCAGGACAGTGCAGTTCTGCTACTGCCATTACCAAAAATGCTGGAAAATTTTTATAAATAGGTAAGGGGTACTTGGAGAGAAATTGTGAGATGCTTGATAGAAGAGGCCTAGATTGCTTTGAGGAGACTGTTGGTAGAAATATGGAGCCTAAAGTTTTTTCTGGCGAGGCTTAAAAGTAAATAATGAAAAAATTATTGGAAACTGGAAGAAAGTTCATCTGTGTTTTAAAGTTGTATAGAATTTGACAAAATTGACTCCTCATGTTAGATGGAAGGCAGATTTTGAAAATTATGATCTTAGTCATTTGGCTGAGGAGATTTCCAAAGTAAATGTGGAAATTGTGGCCTGGCTTCTCCTTACAGCCTATAGCAAAATAAGAGAGGAAAGAGATAATATGAGACCTAACTGCTGAGCACAAAGAAATCAGAGAATAATTTGGGAAATTCCAAGCTTCCAGAAAACAAGCCCCCAAAGGATACTCACTCATATGAAGACTTAACTAAACTTGGGTCTTGAAGTCAGTTTTCAAAATGCAGTTATCCAGGAAGTATTGTAGAAAGTCTAATTGCATGATTGTTTGCATACCTGTGAACATTTTGAAAAACAAATGAGCTGCTGCAATATCTGTGTGACTGAAATAACTGTCTGCCTGGAATAAAAGGGACAGGGAGAAAAGTGACTGTGGGAAAAATGGCTTCAAGAGGAAACCATGGAAGTTGAGGTCAGAAATTAAGACATCTCCTTGGACCAAGGGAAGGACCCCACTCGTGTACATGGAAAGGGTGAACTAGCCTCAGTAATTTGAAGAAAGCCGACCTTCCAGCCTCTTGTTTGGGGAGACACTGACAGCCTCAGGCTACTGAGAGGGTAGAACACATTCTCCAGTGGTAGGGATAGTTAGGTCACCGCCTTACTGCTCTGAGGGCATTAGGACTGTTCCCTATAGGTTGAGGAGGTTTAGGCTGCCACCCCAATGCTTTGAAGGTATTAGAACCTGCCCAAATAAATTAGGAATAGTCAGGTCATCACCTCAGTCTTTTGAGGAGTTTGGGCCTATATGCCAAAGTTTAGGGAGAATATTGACACCACCTTACTAGACAAAGGATTTGAGACTGGAGATTGGGGAAATTGAAGCAATCACCACAATGTTCTGCCAGATGAGGTCTGGAGCTTAGTTGCCACCCAGATGCTTGAAAAGGATGGGGAAAAATGTATGGCCAGTGGGCAAGCCAGTGAAAATCAGTGGGCTCATATGTGTCACTAGGGAGAAGACCTTATTCTAAGGATGTCTCTTAGACTTTGAAATCTATTGGAGTATAACCTGCAGGTTTTCAGAGCTGTTTGGGACATGGAATGCTTGTTTTCCTCCAAAATTCTCCCTAAGGTAACACAAATGTTTATCCTATGTCTAGCCCTCCTTTGTATATTGGAGGCAGATAACTTCTTCTCTAAGTTTCACATGTCTATACCCAGAAGGAATTTCTGCCCCAAGATGAACTGTATTCTTATAACTAATTTTGATATGATTTTGTACATAACATTGTTGCTGAAATGATTTACGGTTTTTGGAATATTGTGCTACAAAGAAGGCATTTTGCACATGGAAAGACACGTCTTTTTGTGATTCAGAGGGAAGAATGTGACAGTTTGAAATTATTTTATGAATCCAAAAAACAAAGAGTACGTTTTTAAACTAATCTATTCCTGTGGGTGTGATACTTCTTGATTGCAGTAAATTTTATTGATACAAATTGATATCTTTATGGTTTTGATTGGACTATGACATTGGGGTGTGTTTCATGTTGAGTGTCCACATTCTTGCTGTGTCTGATAAAACAGAGACACACAGAAAGAGACAGACACAGGAAAATAAGCCATTTTTGATCCTGCCATGTAAGAGAGGACTACAATTTCTCTTAGCCATGAAGCCTCCAAGAGGCTGAGAACACAGAGCAGTTAAAGAAGAGAAGACAGAACTCAGAAGCAATTGGCAGCCATTTTGCTTTGCCAAGTATGTGAACAACAGAATCAACAGAATCAAAGTAGGTGAGAAACCAACTTTTATGGTGCCTCAGTCTGAACTCATCACAGGTTTGAAACTATAATATTTTACCCAAAATACATCTTTTTCATAAAAGCCATCCCATTTCTGGTACTTCACATAAGAAGTCATCTGGCAAATTTAAACAGTTGGTCTGAGTTCCATCCTCTCTGTCCATTAGGGTATGAAAACTATCTCTTTAAGGCATAAGATACCCATTATACCTGGAGCTCTGCTTCTATTTTCTGCCCATGAAGTTATTTTATTTCATATTTTTCCATCCCTGTTCCTTTCAATCTAGGCTGGCAATACCTCATAACCTAAAATATCTCAAATCCCTTGTTCATTTCAAAGAAGTTGAAAGGAGTCCATGTCATCAGACAAAAGGACCATCCACAGATTTTTCCTTTATAAATATATTTTGATCCAGACTCCCTTGGAAGTGGGTGTAGAAATCATGAGTCACTTATGTAATCTTCTTAGGAAATTACTGTTCAGCCAAATCTTCACATGGTGCTCTAATATCTGTAATCTCACCTTCTGGGAGCCCAGTGAAGTTCCCATATATAGCCTGTTTTAAATTTTTAATGTCTTCTAATTCAATAACCAGAAATGAGTTGGTTTCTATAAAGAAATATTTGAACTTATTGGATTACAGCTCCAAGACTGAGAAAAATGTCCAAATTAAGGCTTCAGGTGACGCTCTCTCTCCGAAGGCCAGATTCTGGTGATCCAGGACTTCTGCAACAAGACAAGGCACAATAACTCCTCTTCTGGTCTCTTCCTTATCTTTCAGGAATCCTGCCACATGGCAAGGCAAAATGAGAGCTCTTCCAGTCTCTGTTTTCTCCTCCAAGCTCATTTTATACCTCAGCTCCGTGGGGGTGATCGGGCACAAGGCAGGGTCTTTTAGTCTCATTTAGTATCTCCAGGCATCATTGCTTTTAGCTTCAGGCTGCTCTGTCTGTGGTGTTTCTCTCTTTCTGGTTCATCAACTTCTTGAACTTTCTCTGTGACTGTTGCATTTTTTCCTTTTTTTTTCTGTGGCTGTGGCTTTTTATTCGTTCATTTATAAAGATGTTCAGTAAGAAGATAAAGACCAACCAAAAATAGTCTTCCATTGCCTCAGCTTCTATGACAAATACCACACAATGTAGTTACATAAACAAAAAGATTTTATTAACACCATATTTTAGACATCAGAAACTCTTTACCAAAATGTTGGCAAGGACATGCTTTTCTTAGAGTAGTTAGCATACTTGTACTGGCTTGCCATCATCCTTGGAGTTCCTTGACTTGCAGCTATGCCTTCTTTACATGATCACTTTCGTTTTGTCTGCACTTTTGGTCTCTGCTGAATTTCTTCCTCAGGGTAATCAGTAATATGGGTTAAGTCCCTCCCTTATCTGAATAAGTTCTTCAAATACGTATTCACCAAATAGTCCACACCCTGGTCCACATTTACAAATGTGTTCATAATAACAGGAATACAGACCAAAATTTCAAGTATATCTTTCATTGATGGACATGGCATAAGCTACCACAGATTTCAACCAAATATTCAGAGTGCCTGCTAGAGGCAATCTGAAATTACAGAACAAGCATGAGAATGCTACTCAGATATGATGCAGGTATTATAAATATGAAAAAGGGATTTACATATAATTATGATTATATGGTAAGAGTCAAAGTAAATTATAGACAACATATTAGAACAAATAAGCAATATAATCATCAAGATGGAACTCTAAAAAGGAATTAAATGAAGTTCAAAAATAAAAGCAAAGTGACCGATGTGAACACTATTGGCACATAAATATAAAAGAAAATTTTAAAAAGATACTGATCATCTTACACTCTGCAAATATTTCAAAATATTGACATGTAATAGAATCTATATAAATACCATTATATATTTACAAAATAGATGCGTTATTGGACCAAAGTTCTGGTCCATAGAAAAGTATAACTCTGATTGATGTTAAGTAGTGATTTTTGAGGGAATATATAATAGGAATATTGTATTCCCTTATCATTGATATTTTAAGAAAGATAATGTAATTTCCTGTATATGTAATAATCATCATTTTATTTATTGAAATGAAATGTTATTCTCAATAAATTATCTCTGTCTCATGGAAAGAATCATGAATTGGAAAACAGAAAAAAGAATTCAAACCCAGTTCTCTCCTGTTTGAAATGTGTAAATCATATATTTTCCCTTAGTTCAAGATATAACATTTTTAAAACCTAAAAAATAAACATAAATCTTAGCTTCTATGAAAATAAAAATATTGCATGTGGAAGTATGTCTCAAAGTATATGCTAGAAAGTTAAATGAGTTATTACTCCTTTTTTTTATAGAGAACTTAGAACTGTAGAATGCAAGGGATTTTCCTAAGATCACCTAACTCTAAACATCAGTTCCCATAATTAACTTATCCAGAACCTCATCTTTTGAATCTCTGACAAGCTCATATCCATTAATTCAATTCCTCTTTAATGCCAAAGCACACATTTTCTGGACTTGAGCGTGTGCTATTTTGCATGGACAGAACTTTAATATATATCTTTCTATCAGACACATTAAATTAATCAGTTTTTCCTTGGACTCCATCATCAGAACATTTTTATCATCTCCATGGTGTTTAAAATTAAAATTGTTTTGAAAACCATTGGTCTATAAACTTTCTGTGCTAATGAGGCACCTGTCCAGGGAAGGATATCAAGTATACCAGGCTCTGACATTTGAGTGAGTGGCAGACACATCCACATTCCTAATGGAATCTTAATATTATGAAGGGGGTAGCAATATATTTTGCTAAAATTACTAACCTTCAGGGATTTATTTCAATTAAAGGTGACTAATGAAATGTAAAGAAATATTATTGGATGAGCTTTGCCAGAAATTGTTTTGAAAAGGAGTTTCTTAATGCTATTGCATATTCTAATTTCATCTCCCTAACTCTTTTTTCACATGATGTTGATAGGAATATGGAGATGCAGCAGTTTTCTATGACCATGAAGAAACAACAATTAGGATGAAAGAACTCTAAGAAGGGCAGGTAAGTATTGGAAATAACATGCATTGTGTCCACACTAAATTCTTTTTTATATTGAAAATATCCATGTCTTCAATGTCTATACATGCACCAATATAAACTTATCATAGTTTTATAATGTTTTGAAGATGATAGAATAAATATACCTAATTTGTTTTCAAATTACATTTGAGTGTTTTTTTTGTTTTTGCATCACTTTACACATTCCATAATCTGGTTGTGAATACATGCACACACAAACGTGCATATATATTGTTTGAAATTTATTGAAGAGTATATAGAATTAATGTAACAAATTGAAGAGAATTTAATTTTTGGCAATTTTTAATCTAATCCATTCATCAGATAACTTATATCTCATTTCAATTTTCTTAAAAAAAATATTTGTCAGATTGTCATCTCACAATATTTATGTTGTTCATAAGAATTTAATAATTTTGATTTAGATAAATGAGATTTCAAATTTAAATTTCACTTTTTAGTTCTTTCATTTCTAATATATAGATGTAAAATTGATTTTGTAAGTTGGTTTCATCAATTAAAATTCAATCTTTTTCATTTGTTTGTTTTTCTGGTAGATGCATATAAGAATATAATCTTCCTGCTCAGCACACCTATGTGCATATTAGTTAATTAAGCTTTCTAATTTTCCTTGAAACCTCATCTTTACCAATGACTTACAACTCCTTGGATGGCTTTTTTCTCCCCAATATACATGGACCTTGTGATCCGTTTATTCCATTGCTAGTTATATACCCAAAATAAATGCATTTAACTGTGTACCACAAGGCCTTTCCTAGAATGTTCAAATCAAAAGTATTCACAAAACTCCATAAAGATAGTAATTCTGAAATCCATCAAAATAATTTGCTTAAATAAATATATCATGGTAATATAATGGCAACCCACACAGCAATGAAAATGAATTTCCTATTGCCAAGTACAACTACATAGATGAGTCTCACAAACATAATTAAATAGAAAGCTACCAGATAAAAATTGTACATACCATAAGATTACATCTATATAATTTCTAAAAACATGCACACTCAATCACGCATGCATAAGCAATTATAGTATTCCCAATGGCACAAAGAATGGGTAGTGAATGGGAGAGAACAAGAAGGTGCTGTAAATATGCTGTTATATAGAGACACGTGTGTTCTTTGTGTGAGGGTACAACTTATGATTCATGAACTACATCATTTGTGCTAGATAAATCTATTTAAATTAGACTTTATACATTGACCTACTTACTAATCAAATACGGATGTAAAACTTAGTGATATAACTTGTTCTAATATATGAGTTGTAGCAGCTTGGCAGTTTGATGTAGTTATGAATTCCAAAAATAGATATTGGATTATGCTTGTAAAGTGGTCTGTTCCTCTGGGCATGATTAAACTATGATTAGGGCTTTGATTGGGCCAAGTCAGTAGGAGCATTGAGCACTGCTCCTTGGTGTGTAAGGTGTCAAAGATAAAAGACAAGGCAAAAGAGAGATTTGAAGTTTTTGATCTAGAGTACTGTTGCAGAGTCTTGTGCTTGATCCCTGAGAAGTAAGCCTACAAATGAGCTTGGTTGTGAGGAAGGAGAGAAGACCCTGGTAAAAGAGATGAGCCATTCACCTGACAGTTCACAGTTGGCCTTGTGGAGAAAGACAAAGGCTAGAGAGCCTCATAGTCTACAGCTGACCTTGTGGAGTAAACAGAGGAGCTGAGCCTGGAGAGAAGCAAGCTCTGGGTAAAGAGGAACACAGGAAGACTGAACCTTTGAACATGTTACCAGCCATTTTGCTCCAACACGTCGCAATAAACTTTGGTGAGAGAAGTAGCCTATGTTTTATGGCCTGTTAACTGAGGGCTTCTATTCCAAATAAATACCCTTTATAAAAGCCAACTGATTTTGGTATTTTGCATCAGCACACCTTCGGCTGACTAATACATGGGTGAATACAGATAACATGCTGAGGAAATTGTCAAATGTTTAACTACATCAATAAGAATTTAAGATGTATGAAACACTAAAAAAAGCACAGAATTGCAAGTTCAGAGTTAAAGCTAACAATTGGACATAAAATGCGAATCTTTGGGGAGTGATCTGGTCTAGATACATAAATTGGGGAGTAAACAGCATGGAAACCTTTAAAATCATTGTTTTTTATTTCTTTCCATGTCTTCTACATTCTTTAAAATTTAAATGTATATTTAATATTTCCTGCTTGATACCAAGAATTATATAGATTTGTAAACTTATGTCAATGAGCATTTGTATGAGAAAATGATTCATAAATACAAAAAAATTCATATGAAGGAAACAGTGCCAAATGAGAGTATTATTTTAGAAACATAAATAAATAAATTGTCAACATTAGCATGCTTTAACTAACATATCTCAATGATAGAATAGATGTCAATTCACAGGATTTTATTTAATCTTCTTGGGTACTTTCACTATTGCAACCATAACAGAAGTTAATAGATTTTTTCTGTAATCAGGTAATTTTTCCATAATTCCAGTCATAGATTTACACCCAATATAAACTCTTGTATATGTGAAACAGGAGTCTTGTACAAGCATGTTCACAACCACAATATATAATAGCAAAAATCTGGAAATAACGAAAATGTTTTGACAAAAGTATGTATGTATGTATATAAAGGTATATTCATTGAAAATAATTTAATTAGAGAACTAAATATAGGAGACCACAGTTATTTTTGACTACACACAACAGATGCTTGGTTGACTGGAATGGGAATGAAAATACTCTCTTCTGATGATTAAATAATTACATCTCCTTTTAAAGGCCCCAACAGGTTTAGATGAGAAAGCTCTCTGCAGTCTCTTCAGATGATTGTAAATATAAGGAGCCATAGATGCAATCAATTTACTGTTCATTTAAGCTCATGAAATGACCTTACACTAACAAGCAGGCCACAGATTGCTTGGACAAACAAATTGGCAAAAGTTGACACATGAGTTGTGTCACAAAAGTTGACACAAAAGTTGATCACAATCAGTACAGGTAATCAAAAGATAAATTGAAAATACAGTAGTACTGTATCCTCAGCATACAACCCTACACTTTAACTCATACAAAAATCTGAAAAAATCATACAAAATACCATATTACCTAATAACAGATGTGAAACATATAAAACAGTAAAATGAGACTAAAATATCAGAAAGAGATGGTTATGGTGACAGTGAGTGTGTATGGTATTGAAGCTAAGAAGACACATTTTCATATTAGTAGGTTATAGATGCAGGTTAGATAATATAAACCAGAGGTTAACCACAAATAAAATATATAAAAAATATACAGAAAAAGAAATGAGAAAATGAATGTTCTGATACCTCACAAGAGATCAAATTTAATAAAAGTTGTTGCAATAAAAGAATATAGAGTAAAAAATATATGACATATAAAAACTAAAGATAAAATGGCTTAAGTAAGTAATGCCTGTACAGTAAAAACACCAAGTGTTAATGGAATAACTATCCAATCAAAAAGCACATGAAAATGAGAGAATGGAAAAATATATTCCATGGCAATAGTAATCAAAGAATAACTAGAATAGCTAAGCCAATAGCAGACAAAATAGATTTTAAGCCAAAACCAGATAGAAACTGTTATCTTACCTCAATTCAAATCAATGAGGTCATAAACTGTTCTTCCTTCAATGCTGGCAGTTTCTGAGAACCACTGAGTGAAAGATAGGCTAACCAGGAAGAAAGAGAGAAGGGTAGGCTGTGAGCCATCACCCATATGGACCTTATCTATGGTAAATTGAAAGAGTATATTTACATATTGAAGGATAGGACAGGTGGGTAGAGATTTTACTAGTGGTACAAGATTAACAGGTGGGTAGATTAGGAAGGTCAGATTAGAATAACCAGGACATGTAAAAAATATCTTGACATCCCATGAGTCAAGATAATTTTATTTTCTTATAGTATCTTTATCTGTTTGTT